>JANHZT010005623.1:25079-35706 GCA_032468215.1 Stegonotus admiraltiensis
ATAAATGACTGTATTTCTTTTGAAGTTTGGCTCATGACTCATGAAATAATGAGGGCATCTTTCGGAAACTTCACACTGTTCAGCATTAAACCATCCTTCCAAGCAGCCTCCATGTTTCCAGTGTCTTTCTCCCCACTTGAAACTGAACCCAGATGGACATTTCTTCCAACACTTATCAAGTGATAATTGTAAGTTGGTATGGACTAATGTAAGACTGGTAAGAGTATTAACACATGATGGGTGAAATAAGTACGAGGTGCAAATAATGTGAAAAAATTCAAGTTTACAGGTTTCTTCTAGAAATCCATATCTGAAATTCAAATAGTGCAATATGAAAGGTTGTCATGTTTCAGCTACTATATGTTAGCAAATACTAATTTAAGTTCCATCATCGCATCAAACTTCTGATCAGTTTATGGCAAAAATTTAAAAAATGACAGTTGTCCATATATAGTTATACAATTTCTATTACATCGTGGCTCAAGAATACATCTGTTCTGAAAAAAGCACTAGATCTGGAGGCCTGATAAAGGATTTCAGCAGAGAGATCAAAGTTTAATATAATTAGAGAACTGATTAAACTGACAAAAGGAAACTACTGAAGTGTGCAAATGATTACCTAAGCATTAAATTGCAAACCAATCAAGTAACTTACATAAGTACCTGCAAATTGACCAGTCCAGAATATTGGTGGGAAAATTTGCCCACCAATTCTAAGTATGCAAAGAGATTCAATCTTTTTGAAATGACCTGATCTGTTCTGAGGAACTCCAAAGATACTCCAATACAGTCCAGCCCAATTCATTGCCTGGATTGAGAATGGATTTTATTCATAGTCTAGCACTAGTGAAACCCAAATGGTTATAGCCCAGGGGTAAAATCCAGCAGGTTCTGACAGGTTCTGGAGAACCTGTAGTGGAAATTTTGAGTAGTTCAGAAAACTGGTAGCGGAAATTTTGAGTAGTTTGGAAAAACAGCAAATACTACCTCTGGCTGGCCCCAGAGTGGGGTGGGAATGGAGATTTTGCAATATCTTTCCCCTGGAGTGGGATGGGAATGGAGATTTTGCAGTATCCTTCCCCTGCCATGCCCACCAAGCCACACCCACAGAACTGGTAGTAATAAAACTTGGATTTCACCACTGGTCATAGCCTTTTCCTTTTCAGTGTAATGGGATGAACTTTGCAGATAAGTTTGGCCTCTGTTAGAGAGTGAAGCATGTCAAATTTCATTGAAATTGGTGTAGAGATTTAAAAGTGGATTATTTTGTTGTTTTGAGATGGAATATGATAAGATTTGCAGCAATGATGACCCCTATGGTAAAGAATAGCTACATCACATTTCAGACTGGTTGTACAAAGGGAATAAGATGTTCATAAATAATGAGAAATCCCATGCTGAATTCAGTAACGTTTATTTTATGGGGTGAGAGCTGAATTTTCTGCATTTACTCTTCCATTTATCCATTTCTGCTGAGCAAATTATTACCAAAAACTACAGCATTCCCTGAATTTTTAATTAGAAATCTCAGATTTCTAGGCTAGCACTGAGAATCAACAAGTGCAAGATCATGTCAGCTTTATAATGCCACTCAAAAAAAAAATGTTTGAATTGACAGGACAAGATTCTGAGACACACACATTTAGAACTGGGGAAACATTATCCTGGGATCTCTCACTTCCCAAGAACATTTCAAAAAAAATAGGTAACCCTTAGGTGCCTGATCATTGAAACAAGTCTGATGGAAATGTTTGAAAATGTTCTCTTATTATGAACATTTATATAAATGGCAAACATTTTTTTGTATTACTGTCATAACATACCCTTTAGCTTGCCTGCAAGTTCCAGGACAAGTTAAGAACCCTCTGATCTCATCCAGGGAAATATAAATTTAGTATGAACTATCCCAGTGTATCTCAGGATCCAGAATTCAGCTACATTTTCATCACAATATGATAGAAATCTCTTTCATGTCAGCAGAGATTCTTGATTAGCATGATGATTATCCACTTTAGAAACGGTGGTTCTTCTAAAACAAGGGTCTCCAACCTTGGCAACTTTAAGCCTGGAGGACTTCAACTCCCAGAATTCCCCAGCCAGTTGGCTGGGGAATTCTGGGATTCGAAGTCCTCCAGGCTTAAAGTTGCCAAGCTGGAGACCCCTGTTCTAAAGCATAGTGCATCCGTCTGCAACATACTCCATAACACTGGAAAAAGAACTTCTTTCCAGACTTTCAGGAAAGTAATGATGGGCTGAAAACAGCCCCACAAGACTGGGGACAATGACCACAACAGAAAGAGGACCCGGTGAATGGATCAAGTACTCTGAATTCCTCCGCAGAGCACTCCCAGCAAGGAGACCATAAAATAGTGATCTCTGGTGTGGTTTAGCACTCTAGGAGCCAGAGGAAAGTAATCTCATCTAAACCAGGATTCAACACCTTCAAAAAGACACTGGATTTGCATGCTTCCTTTCTTAACCACTTTAGGAAATTGCTTGTTAATGGCTTTTTGGATATTAAGAATCTTTAGAACGGCAAGTTTCTTTACACTAGGCGAGTTTCCTTCTAGCCTTGACAAAGAAAGTTCCATGCATGTTTATGTATTATGTTAACAGCAACTAGAACGTTGATTTTGGAAAATGATAAACAAATTAGGAGGCTAGACAAACTTGAAATATTCATTACAAGAATACTTCTATGAGATGTTTTAAATTTTACAAAAACACGAAGGTTTTGAAAGTAACTGAAATCTTCTTGTGAGAAAGCATTTACTATTAGAAAAGCAAAACATGATATGAGGAGACTCTGAAGGTTGGCTCCACGGAAACAGAGTGAACTAAAGGTTATAATTAAAAGAGAAGAGACCCGTTAATAGAGAATGAAGTGATATTATTTGACTGTGGAAGAATTCAAAATTCAAGGGTATTTGGGAATAATATATTCAAAAATTACTCTTTAGAATATCTATTATTATAAAAATGAATTCAAAAGAAGTTATGAAAGAAGAGCATATTTTACTGGATAAAACAAAGACTAAGGATGATTTGAATGTGGACCTGGAAATAAATTTTAAAATGTCAGGCTACAAAAATAATATGGAAAATGATGTTACAAAGAATTTACAATGCAAATCTATGAATATCTTAATAAAAAGGGACATACATATAATAAATCAGAAGAATGACTTGGATAGATTTTATATCTTAGACATAGGAAAGAGATGTGTTAAATTATGAAGGAGTTTTGGAGAGGAGAAAGTAATCAACTTGTAGGAGTCTGTTTGAAGGAATTAAGAATCAGACAAAGTTAAATGGAAGTAATATAAAAATGGGTTTATTTGATCAGGATTAAAATATATATGATGATTCTAGTAGAACTTAATGGACTTTTTTTACTAGGAATGAATAACAAGGCTTTAAAGATTTGTTTATAGTTAAGAGATAAGATACAGGAATATGTTTTACTGTATTTTTAGACATGTTAAAAGTATAAGGAATGTGCCAGGCCAAGAAAATAGCTCCACCCGGACTAGATGGTCTACCCCGGTGAGGGGAACGGTAACGAGCATATATGGGTGTCAGGTGAAAGGTAGAGTTAAAAAGGACAACCAGGGGTGGAACAGGCATACGTGATAAGAACATGAGGTGATATGTACCAATATAAAGGGTGCGACCAAAGGCCTTGGAAAGAGCAAGTAAGGCGGGGTGGTTCTGGACCATTGAGATGATCTTGAAGGTGTAACCAGCAGCCTTGGAAAGAACATCAAGGGAGGAGTTACAATATATGGACGTGAGAAGCGGGACTGTATGCTTTCAATGGCGTTAACACAGTTAAAAGTGTTAACTGTGTTAACAGGAAAGAAATATAAAATGATTTATGCAACTAAGGTTAAAATATATTTGTTATTACTTCTGGTAATTTTTAATTACTAGATAAATAGGACTGAATGATGAGACTATAATGTGCTTATTAACAAGAGATTAGATATGGGGGGAAATCATCTTTTTGTTGAAATATCAGAGGCAGTGACAAGCTACTAAAGTTGTTTCTACTTGTCTGGTGGGAGGAGAGAATTATTTCTTTATATGTCTTTTTCCTTTTTCTCTGCAGTTTTTATTTTTTTACTTTTTATAATCTTAGTTTGTATTAGTTCTTTATCTTTGTAAGATTCAGTAAAAATATTTTAAAAAGAAAAAGATCCTCTTTCTCACATCTGTCTGAATGTACTGTACTATACATTCACATATTGACATATGATTATGAATAAGGATGCATGGTGGGAAACTCAAGCCATCCACCCTTTTATTTCAATGAATTATGGATGGCATAATTGCCTGAAAAATACTCATTTTACAACTCTATGAATGTGGAACAATGCACAAGACTCCTTCAAATCATCAGGTTTTCATCTCCTCTTAACCTTCACCATACTAACTCAACAAGTACCTCTTTAATGAAGGCTGAATATCATCAGTTATATTCACATTTCCAAAAGATATTCAGCTGAAGCTTTTAACAGTTTTGATTTAGACAATACAAAGCTGACGGTTTTCTTAAGAGATATCTGAATACTATTTTTTAGTCCACACATACTCTTTTATATAATCTTCCACATACTCTTCAGATTCTGTTGAACCATTCCCCCATATTATAAATATATAAATAAAGGACAGTTGAAAGTCTTACTATATTATCACCTAATGAGATAGCATTAAGATAAAACATAAAATGAAAAGACAGATATCTTCACAGATATTAAGTAGACTTAATTTTGGCTTGTTTCCCTTAAAGATGATTATGTTAAATATAGCTAAAGATTGAGTGCAACCTAGGATATAAAACCATTAATTTTTTCATGTTTAAGGATTACATATGAATTCCTATCAGCAGCCTATCCACAGTCAAGATGACAAGCAAATCTAGCTGAGGTTGCAGTTATTATCCATCCCTGGTTAGTGCGTAGCTTAGAATGAATCTTGACATGTATTAAGACTTCAGTGCCTTAATCAAAATGAACTATATAACTATATAAAAAGCTCCACACATGAATAGATCAAGGTAAGAATTCCAATTGGAATGTTCCTAAATTTCTTGAGAACCTCTGAACTAAAGATAAACAAGCATTTTTGTAGATGTCATTTTCATAAATTGGCATCTCCAAATACAGTCCTCTGCATAAAAAACTATGTACATGAGTCACCATTTATTGCATGATTGCTAACATTCACATGAAAATGCCCTGGTCCATGAACTGAAGAAGCTCCTTGGATGACATGTGAAATGTCTTCAAAGAAAAACAAAGTCCAGTTGCCCTTTGAAAAAGCACCTTTGGGACACCTGTGCTGCAATGTTTCCAGTTGGTCAGTGGCTTCCTTTTTTCTTCTTTCTTGAGGCGATCCAATCATAGTCCATCAAGTCCACCAAATCAGTGGAACAACTTGCCTCCAGAAGTTGTGAATGCTCCAACACTGGAAGTTTTTAAGATGTTAGATAACCATTTATCTGAAGTGGTGTATGATTTCCTGACTAAGCAGGGGGTTGGACTAGAAGACCTCCAAGGTCCTTTCTGTTGTTCTAAAAAAAGGTAATGCAATCCAGTGAAGTCTCTTGATCAACATTTTTTCCCGACCTCATCTGCCATGCTACCTTCGCCCCATGCTTATATACCCCAAAGGGCACCTAGGTAAAGCATATTCTCCTTTTTTTTCCCACAGTAGTACAATGGTTCCCTTTTCTTTTAAAAAATATTAAAAACATTTATATTATAATGCTTTGGAATGAAGTTAGAAAGTTCTAACAAATGCTGCTTCTTTGATCCTGTGAACCTGAACTATCAGCTCCCTATAGTGGAATGTGTTCTCTTTGCTGTATTCATGATAGCATCAAGGCAATAAGGTTACATAAAGAACAAGAGGGAAAAGTGACTGTGCTCATATCAAATGAAATAACTTGGAGGGATGATTCAAATATCTGGGAAAGCAAAGGAAACGAACAGAGGACAGAATGAGGGAACAATACCATACCTGAAGCGAAAAGCCAGGTACACCTGCTTTGGAAGGGCAAGAAGCAAAGGAATTACCAATCAGAGCCTGTAGTGAATACAATCCAAACTGATAAACAAATTGGACCTATTGCCAAATTACTTCAATCCAGAGTGGAAATTGTTAAATAGGCTTTTGGAAAAGCTAGAAGCAGCATGAGAGACAAGCAGCTGAGGATGCCATGTGGAATTGCCTTTTCAGGAATTGCCTTATATAATACAATGCAGCTTTTCCCCAGAAAGCAGGATCTCAATTAAGTTTATTTTTTTAGTAGTGGCATATTGGAAGAGCCAGTTTGGTGTGGTGGTTGAAGCAACAGGCTAGAAACCAGGGACTGTGAGTTCTAGCCCCACCTTGCACAAAACCAGCTGGGTGACCTTGGGCCAGTCACTCTCTCTCAACTATACAAAGAAAGCAATAGTAAACTACTTCTAAAAAAAACCTTACCAAGAAAACAGCCGAGTCTTGTCCAGACAGTGTCCAAGAATCAGACATGCTTGAGTGGAAGGGAAAAAAAATATGGTACCTTTGATCATATTTTCAGACTGTTTCTGAAATTTTTCTTTTTGTTTCAATAGGTACTTGTCTGAGATTGTATTTTCTGGCATTGTATTTTTCTGAAAAATAGAAAGCAAAATCGGATTCAGTGGAAGGGAGATAAGTAAAATCATTTATTACCTTTCCTCTCCTGTTTTCTTTGAAATAAAAACTAGACTCCAACACTCAGTTGCCATCTTCTAAATCTCTAGCAACAGCTAAATAGAAATCAGGGCAAGGCCAATCACATGTCGTACCTGTCAATTTGATTCAGCCTTTCATCTTCCAGGAGCACAAACATTTGAGCTGCAAAATTATTCTTTTTTAATAAAGAAATTGACAGTTCAAAACATTTTTTTGGAAAAACTTATTTTGATTCACAGTATGTTTAGTGAAAATGAAATGTTTGTTAGTATAAGTGTCTACAAAAGTTGCTTTTACTATTTACATGGGAGCAAGCCATGCCCTCTCCCCCCAAATTCGGTGAGTCTTAACTTTGAAGTATACTTTTTAGGACTGAACTGCTAAGGCATGGTTTCATTGCATTTAATTTAATGGAGAAATAAATTGTGGTATCAATAAATCATATTTTCCTATTTTATATTTACTGGAAGGACAGAGACAGAAACATCCTGACTGTAATAAACCATAGGCTTCTAATCATTGGTATTTGTTCCTAACCACTATAATGCCAAAATTACAAAATCTATATCATGATTTCTGCCTACATACATAGTTGTGTATTTCACTCAAATACATAAAGAGCAGAGTTTACATCACAACATTATAATATATTATAATACATTTTTTTCATACTGCACATTTCCAAGTTGCTAAGAATGAATGTTTCTTTGATCCTAAATCATGGTGTTTAGCCATAGTTTATTGAATAAGCCATGACTGGCTATGCTCAGACATATCGTGAAGACATGTATCATGATTTACAAACCCTAACAGCAGCTTTCACACATTTTATTAAGAATGTGGTTTTAGGTCAGTAGGATAGGTGAATCTAGCTATATATGCATGTGCACACATCTGTATAACGTTACATATTTGAGGGATCATCTTAGCACCGTAGCTGCTGTTTGCATTAACCAGGCTCCAAATGAACAAATAGAATAGAAATCCTTGCATTAGGCTATAGAATAAGGTTGTTTGCTTAAAGAAACTTAAGAAACAAATGATAACCCATGAGAAATGAAGTAGCTTCTTGGCACTTTGAATAATAATTAGGTAAGAGGGTAAGCAGTTAATATTATATTTCTGACAGCTTTCTCAGAAAGCATGCACCCAGTCTCACTTGGGACTCAATAAAAATGAGACAATACCAAGAACTGGTTTTAAAAGATTGTGTGTACATACTGAGATTGAAATATAGAAAAAGAAAGACATTTTCATTTAAATGTGAGCTATTGCATGACAATTCATATGAATTCTCTTCTGGAAAATAATGAACGCATTAGTTGATCAGTTGAGTCATTTCAAATATCCTAGCAATCATACCATAAACCGAATGACACAACTATGCTCTTCAGCCTGCTAATAAGTTTCCAATCTGCTGTCACCAAACAAGACATACTGCAAAGTTTTTCACACCTGAGTAACAGCCTTTGACAACAAAGCTCTATCAAGCTGATTTATTAATAATGTTATGGATTTATATTTAGTCAAGTTGATATTTCAAGAAAATCTTACAGGAAAAGCTCCCAGTTTTGGGGGGGGGGCTGTTCAAATCTTTGGAAATCTGACAAACTGTCCAAGGCATCACCATAAAATTGATGCCATATAGCTATACTCAGTTACAAAGCCCTTAGTCGTTTCTCCTAAAAACTAAGTACAAAATAAACTGCTCTGGATATCTCATTAAAACATCCATCCACCTCTTCACTCAACATTCATTTCCTCTTGAGCTAGTTATATGTAATATCTTTCCGGTCAAAGCCAGATTTGTTTAGACCATGGTATCTCTGACAATCT
Source organism: Stegonotus admiraltiensis (assembly GCA_032468215.1). Classification (NCBI taxonomy): domain Eukaryota; kingdom Metazoa; phylum Chordata; class Lepidosauria; order Squamata; family Colubridae; genus Stegonotus; species Stegonotus admiraltiensis. The sequence goes on from JANHZT010005623.1 coordinate 33,639, forward strand.
CTAGTAATTTGATTGAGACATAATGCTGAGCTATAATGTGATTTGTTTGGTTTTGACTCTTTTTTTATATACACTCATATACATAGACTGAGTCTCACATTGTGCCAGGCCATAGTTTATTGAATAAAGCATAGCCAGTGTGTTTACTCTATGGTATGAGCTAGGCATAAACCAATGCATGGGGGGGGGAAGATATCAGTGCTGGGTTGCTACCGGTTCACCCCGGATCAGGCAAACTGGTAGCAGCAGTGGCAGGAATTTCCGCCCACCTGCCCGGATGCTTCTGCGCATGCGCAGAAGTGTCACACAAACACCCACACCCTCGAGTGAACCAGTAGCGACAGGTTTTGAAACCTGCCCCTGGGAGACATGATGGTTTTGCAGTTAAATATACTGAGTTTGTCAGCTGGAAAGCTGACAGCCTGGGTTCAAGACCCAAATGTGTGGGCCAAATTGTATAATTCCTTTTTAATTTTCTCTTAACTTTTGTATCTTTATTGTCTTATTTTGGCTGTGCACCGCCCTGAGTCCTTCGGGAGAAGGGCGGTATATAAATAAAATCATTCATTCATTCAAATGCTGCCTGACAGGATGCACTCCTGTTACTCGTCCCAACTCCTGCCCACCTAGCAGTTCAAAAACATGCAAATGTGAATGGATAAATAGTAACAACCTTGGTGGGAAGATAACAGTGTTCTTTGTGTCTCGGCGTATAGTCATGTTGGCCACATGACCATGGAAGGGCAACACTGGCTCCCTCAGCTAAGAAACGGATATGAGCACTACTCCCTAGAATAGCGGTCTCAACCTTTCTGGCTTTGTGGACCAGCAGTGGTGGCAGCAGCAGGAAGAAAAGGGGATGGTTCCGGGCAAGCAGGGGCAAGTATGCCTCTTCTGCTCACACAAATGGAGCTTTGCGTGTACCCGTCACTTGCATAAATGGAGCTTCACCCCATGGTGAAGTGAAGTGGTGAAGTGAAATGGTGAAGTGCCCCCACCACTCAAACAAATGGAGCTTTGTATGTGCCCACTGGTCACACAAATAGAATTTCACACATCGCTCAGTTCCATTATTGGGCCACAGTCCAAGGGTTGAGGAACCCTACCCTAAAGTCAGACACAACTGAACAGGGGAAACCTTTCCTTAAATCAATGGTATACCAATTGCAGTAGTTGAGCTCATACAATATGCCGAATCAAAACTGAAATAGTTGCAATACGGCCTAATATGATGTAGACCTACATAGGTTTGCCTAAACACCCTTCCTCTGTCTCTCGTTCCAAGTTTCAAAGGAAACAAAAACCATTTGCTTACTTCTGCTTCAGTGGGAGCTTCATCAGTGAAGGATGCGTGGATAAGAAAAGCAGCTCAGAAACATTTCTATAAATTCATTGTTCGCCGTGGACAAAATCTGGGGCTCTTATATTTGCCAATATGTCATTACTTCAAATAGGAAGATATTGACTGAAATGTGCCACATGCAGAGCATTTTGTCAAGTTTTATTTAAAAATTTCTTTCACCAGCAATCAGTATCTCCATAGCTCAGCTTCTTCTCCCTTAAATCCTGTTGATCTGTCATCATGTAAGTTTTCAAAGGTTTTCCCTTTTGGGCTAATTCCATATTTGCTCTTCCTTCTTCTATTACCATGTGAGAAGCTATACCATCTTCTATTCCCAATTTCTTATCAGCCAAAGCAAAATATAAAGTTAGAGCAGTGGATTTAGGGAAAGGGTTCTCTTTTTTCTTTTCAGCATCTACTTCACAGTTCATTCAGCTGGAGGGATCCATGGCCATTTAGAACCAAGGCATAGCTGACTGATAGCTTGTTACAGCTACATTTAAAACTTATTTATAAATAAAGCTTTTTAAAAATGGCAGCTGAGTTTTTGACAGGGGTTGATGATATTGAAACAACTCTATTAGCTTCCAGTCAGTCTCCAAAACCATTTAAATAGTATTAGCATTTATGTTTAACACCCTATGTCAGTGATGGCGAATCTTTTTGCCATCACGTGCCAAAAGAGGGGGGCGTGTGGGGGGGTTGCGCACGTGAGTGCCCGCACCC
>JANHZT010005627.1:49967-60912 GCA_032468215.1 Stegonotus admiraltiensis
AGAAAAGAGCGTTGTATTCTGAGTAAAAGTAAAAGAAACATTTGCAAGGGGAAAACATCAGAATGGGCTTCCCAAGGTTGGAGACCCCTGATCTACTACAGGAGACCCCTGATCTACTACAGTGTATCCAGTGGTCGGTTGCCCCCAGTTCGGACCGGTTCGCAAGAACTGATAGTAAAACCGATGGGAGGCCCCGCCTACTGCCCCAGATGTCATCACCAGCAATCTGCGCATATGCGATCTCGTTGCGAACTGGTAGTAAAGGTAAGTAGAACCCACCCCTGAGTGTATCCAATGCTCTCCTGCCAGTCCTGGTTTCTGAAAGAGAGGCTTTTCTTGAAGGTGAAGGTTTATGGCAAATTTATTACCAATACATTTGAAAAAGCAAATTAAAAATGCAAGAAAACCCATGTTGATTAGCCAGTGCAACAGTACTACAAAAACCATGTTTCAAGTATTACACAGCCCATCTTGTGTGGTCCTCAACCCAGCAGTCCCTGGGATCTGCTGTGCACTGTTTGCTTTCAGGTGCTGCTCTCTTTCTATTGACATTCTACCCAAGGCTGCCCTTTGGGTTGCACGAGGCCTTTTTTTCTTGAAGCAACTTTGGAGAATGCTCTTCTGCAGCCTCCGCAGCCTCTGACAACTGCACAAAAGCACATCCCATTCTCATGTGATTTTCAGGGACTCTGGAGTCTATGCACGAGCATGGCCCTCTCCCTTCCAGAGAGGCCAGATGCCATGCAAGAGCGCGCCCCATTCTCATGTGGCTTCTCCATCCTACAAAAACTGCAGAAGAACAGGGTGTGCTTTCAGGAATCGTTTTTGAGTGTTGGTGAATGCAGGCACGTCACCCAAAATGTCATGACATGTCACCTTTGACATGTGTGTCATAGCTTTGCCCTCACCGATCTGGCATAATAATCTTGTGCATATTAGCCAGCAGTGCCTGCCCAGAGTTCTGCGTAGCCCGTTTTTCCCCAGCCCTCTCCCTGAGGCTTTCTGAATGCAAAACGGAAACTGAATTGCAGACCATTTGCATGCAAACCATGGACTCTTTCGCATCATGGACCATCGGGCTTTTGCAGACAATAGGTAGGAAAATTGCTGGGAAGAGGTCGGCTCTCTAGTGAAGCTCATCTTCCTGCTTTCTTTATGCTGCCGTTAGTATCCCACGAGTTTCTCTTTTAGAAAATCCGTGACAGTCCTCAATCATAAACAGTGTTGTAGGAGAAATGAAGGCGGCTTTTCTCTTGTTCCAAAAATATGCTGCTCATAAAACGCTTCCCCAAACTCCTGGCTGCAAGAAACCTTCTCCCCAATATTTTGCTAAGGAACTGCAGAGGCTCCCCTCTGCTGCTGTTGCTGCTGCTTCATTGCTTCAGCCTGCTTCATGTTCTTCGCTAGTCTCCCACCTCCATCTGTCACACTGTGGTTTTTCTACTGTTCATCTCCCCCAGCTCCTCTTCTTCCCACATTGCCCACAGAAGTGCATCTGGGGAGGCTTTATAATCTGTGGCACTTTGCTTTCCTGGCTTATTTTTTTTTCAAGAACATTAGGGCCAGAATGGAAGTTTGGGGGGAGAAAAAAAATGGTATTCTTTAACAAACGATTGCCACTTTGTATTGTGTACTTTGGCTCTGCTTACCAGGTTGCACAATTCTTTGGCCTTTCGCACATGTTCAACAGACTGGCTGACAAGGGAAGACAACTGCTCAGCCTGAAGTTCAGTTGTTCTTCACACCATGCCACCCACTGCTCCCTGTTCCTCTCCTCTTCTTTGGATCCAGGATGGAATCTTCTCTTGGTTGGAGAAACACATCTCCCACCCTCCTCAAAAACTCTCTTCTCCACAGACAGCCTTTGAATAAACATTTGATTTTTGTTCACCTCAGAAATTTAGCTTTATTTGCACACTGGCCTGCTAAGAAGGCCATTCTTAAACGGGAGAAGGGGTGGGGGGAATGGTTCAGGAAGAAGTCATCCAATAATTCTGAAGTTGTGGAGAACGCTTGGGTGTGGCATTGTGGCTTTGTGAAGGTATAGGGTCACAGGAAGCAATGGGTCAGTAGATGAATAATGGAGAGAGGAAGGGATCCTAAACAATGGCCAGGATGCCTGACTACTGCTGCTGTGCTATTTACCAGTTGTGTACCTTCTTCAGTCCTACAGATATTCTCCCTCTTTCAGGAAAATTTGCAAATTTTCAAAAAGACTAAATACAGTGTGTCTTTGTACTCATTACATATTCAACCTCTGCTCAGAAAATGTGAATTTGCTTGCACATACCTGCGTGCTATATTGGATGCTCTCATTCTACGAAGGCAGCAACGATCACACTCCAGGCAAGAGCTACTGCAATATACATTGGATCCCTCAGTAGAAGCTCTCAGACAGAGACAACCAATACCGAATCTTATTGCTATGGCAGAACCAGGCCACTGAGGAGCATTTGGATACCACAAAAGGAACAAGCATCTTTTCTGGCTTGTCTGCTTTTATTGTTTGGACGAAAGAGGGAGAAATAAAGGCTTCACGATGATGGCTTGAAACAAGGTCACCTTATTTCCAGTGTCATTCATACGGCGTCTAACCCAGTTTATTCCATAACTCACCTCCCTAACAGTGCACATATTGTACTTACCATTTCCTGAGCAAAGTTGCAAGACAAATGCCAGCTTGCCTCCTTTAATGAGCAGATTTGACTGAAGCCCAGCCTTTCATAGAGTTAGCAGCATACCTGACAAATAAGCAGCAGTACAGCAGGAGTTTCCTTTCCGCAGGAAGGCAGTGAACATAGATGCTACAGATGAAACCATTTCCAAATGGACCTTCTAGCTGGGAGCTTGACAGTGAATAACCCTCAGAGTGCAGTCTTGTTCACCTAGGGATGAGCCCACATAGCATTGATTTTTTCTTATATGTAGATGATTGAACCTTATTCACCAGTGAGAACAACTAATCGGTGAAACGATTGGCCTCCAGAAGTTGGGGGTGCTGCATCATTGGAGGTTTTCAATATAACACTAGACAGCCCTTTGTCCAGAATAGTATAGAACCTCCTGCCATGGGCAGGGGGTTGGACTAGAAGACCTCAAAGGTTCCTTCCAACCCTATTATTATATGTTCTAAGCCTCAAGAACAGGCTGCACCATGCTTGTGTATTGAGTTCTGGGAAGAAGAGGAACACTATTCTTGTGCCTATTAGTTGGGCTGGCATTCCCAGGATTCCCTAGACTTTGAACATTCTGTCTGGGTAACTTCTACAAATGGGTACTGGTCATTTCAACACGTCTGGAAGATCTAAGATTGGAGATGAGGAACAATTAAAGGGATACCTAGAGCAAATCCACCCAGTCTCTTTGCTTGCTGCTAGCCATTTCCAAGAAGACATCTCTTCATGCCACTGTCTGTAACTTATCTACCAAGGATGTTTTGAGACACTTTGCTCTGGAAATGGGTTTGTCTTCCTTTTGCTGTTATCTCCAGATGTTACAGATAGGTGATGAATGGCTTCTTAATGCACATGGAGGATGCACCCTAGGCAAACTTGGTTGGCCTAGGTTTCATGTCAGCAAACTTGGTTTGCCTAGGTTCATGTGCGACTATACCCTTCTAACTAGTCCTTGATCCATTCTCCCACTCCTCAGTCCTTTTTTGCATTTGATGAAGACTGGAATCCCCACTTTTGTGATTACTTTTTTAATGTATTGGTTGACCAATGGATTGGTTCCTGCAAAGAGTTTGAGGCTTTTGTACAGCTTTACCTGGTAGAGAATGGACTTTCTAGTAGTAGCTGTTCTCAGGAGCTCTGACTCCTCCTGTTCCCGCCTCACAATGTCTTCAGGGTAATTTACAGATTTTACACCAATCTCACTGTTAATTCCAGCTCTTTAACAGCACTTATTCAGCAGCCGCACACATTCAGATAGCCATTAGTACACAGGTGTCAAACTTGATCGCATCACGTGATGTATTGTGATGTTTTGTGATTTTTTTGCCTTTCTGGAGCTGGGGTGGGTGTGGTCTGCACATGATGCATCCGGCCCATGGGCTGCCAGTTTAACACCCCTGCAAATTAGTAGTTACTCAAGGAGTACAGAAATTTCTCTTCGTTGCCACTTAATGGGCAATAGATTGAATAGTCAAGTTATCCACCCATAGTTTCAAGGAATAATGTAAAATGTTTAGTCAGCATGATGGGGCGGGGGGAGATGAAGTATAACCAGAGAATTGTGCATGCTAGTTAGAGGAAGCTTTTTACATATGAAAAAATGTTAAGGAGGGCTTTAATTTCACCCAGTTACAACTCTGAGAATTTTTTGTATAACGGCTGCATGGATAGCAGTGCACACAGATCTGTTCCAGGTGCACCTGAACACGAGCTGGGGAGAGACCAAGAATTGTTTCCTGCTGGCTCTAGGATGAAATGGACATCTGGCAAAACAGCTGTTTGGATGTGGTCTTTGAATGCCATTAGGAGAGAGAGGATGGGAGGGAGGGAGAGGGAGGGGGAGAAAGAGAGCGCGATGTTGCAGTACATTTCCTAGGACATGCCAGAATGAGCACTCAAGTTTCACTTCTACCAGGAGAGATGCTGAAGCTCAGAGCATCCAAAAGTTCTTGCCATGAAGATTCTTCTTTCCAATTCTAGTTGTGGAAGTTAAATGCAAAGAAAGGCATTCTCTACATATACAGTACTTCATATGTAGTTATAAAACTGAGATTGCAGAATGGAGCTTGGTTTTGCAGATAAAATCCAGCTGAAGTTGAACCCTTTAACTGAAAACAAATCTGATTCTGAGTATTCCAGCTGCACATGTCCCCAAAACCTGATCTTAAATTGGACCAATCAAGCTGAGACAGGAATTAATATGCTGGGTAATTTAATTCTGTCTGGCATATTTATGTTCTCTTGATCTGACTCGTCCTCTTTATATTAGTGGCTGAGAATCAATGTGCCCTGGATACTTTTGACTAAACATAACAAGATGTTAGTAACTCATAAAAATGCATTGTTTGGGTCGCCAAATGGAAGGTGCTGGAATTGATTCATCTACTAGCAAATCCCCAAAGCTTCCCCAGTGGAACTTTCGGATTCAATTTGAATTTCCAACATCTCCTTGGCAGTCCCTATTCTCCTCTGACTACTTGACTGGGTTAGCCTCCTGAATAGCAATCGCCAGCCTGTTCTTTGGTTCAGCTACCTGCCACATTGAGTCTGAAAGCTTTTGTTTGTTCCTCTCCCTTGGCGGTAGTGGAACCTTGGTCTCTGTTGCCTTGGTGTTAGTGGAATGGCTTTGAACAAGACAATAAATTGTTTCAAAAAAAGAAAGAGAGAGAGAGAGACGCGATGGGCAGCCATAACTATTAAGGATCATAAGAAGGAGGGAAGGCATTTTTTATTTTTTATTATTATTATTTATTAGATTTTTATACCGCCCTTCTCCCGAAGGACTCAGGGCGGTGCACAGCCAAAGATAAAAAGCAGATAATACAAAAGTTAAAAATACTAAAAATTGATTAAATATTATGGCCAAATACATAAAACATTTGACTGTTCAGTAGAGATTTGAGAACAATAATCTAGGCTAGAGCTGAGCAGCATGGTGGCCTAGAGGGGAAGGTGCTTGCCTCCCACTCAGAAGGTTGAAAGTTCAATTGTAGGTAGCAACAGACATTTCTTTCTCAGGGCACAAAGACAAATATCTGCTGCAAACTCCATGTAGGCATCAGGAAGGGCAGATAGTAAACACTTAGTGCCATTCAGTCGCCCCGACTCTACCCTGAATTAAGGGATTACAAGATCATAAAAAGATTGTTTTAGACTACTGTTCCCATCATCTGCATTTTAGATATTATGGGTGTTTGACTCCAGAAATTTGAAGGCCACCAAATTGGGAAAGCATGGTCCAAAATGAACTCTCATTCATTCACACATTTTATATCCTGGCTTTCCTTTAAGAGCATACAGTGATTGACATAACATGTCCTCCAGTTAAGTGGTGGGTTGCAACTGGTTCAGACCGGTTTGCAAGAACCGGTAGTAAAACCGCCGGGAGGCTCCGCCTACTGACCCGGACGTCATCAGAAGTGATCTGCGCATGCACACGGGCATGATGCGAACCAGTAGTAAAGATAAGTAGAATCCACTCCTGCTCCAGTTTATTCCTCACAACATCTCTGTGAGGTAGGTTGAGCTAAGAACCAGGTTGTGGCCCAGCCTGACTCACCTAAAGCAACCAAATCATTCTGAAGATGCAACACATTTTTATTAGTAAGCATACAGTCAGTAAACAACGCACACACATTCACTGTTTGGGCACTTCACTGAGCAACCCTGAGCAAAAGTAGAACTAGGCCTTATATACTTTTGGCCTGTATTGCAAAGGCAAGGCAAAGGAAAAGGCAGACACAGTGTCAATTACAGCATGATGTGATCTGGGTCACTTTATTATAATTCTTCTCTTCCTGTTAGGTCAGCATGTTAGCCTACTAGCTCTGAAATACAGTCAATGAATACAAACAGTTCGGTTTACTAGTTCCTGACTGATCCCTCTCTGGAATTCAGTGTGAATTCAGGTTGCTGTGAATGTTTTTTTACAAGAACACTTTAAACCAGTGTCTTCACGTGATGTATCGCAACTTTTCCCCCTTCGCTAAAATGGGGGTGGGGGGCAGCATGCGACACATCCGGTCCCACGGGCCATGAGTTTGACACCCCTGCTTTAAACTGTTCACGTGTATTGACTGTATGTGGGGAGGGGGGTGTACCTGATAGGTTTGACTACTAATGTATGTATTGGGGTGGGATTTCCTTTTACCACCATAGCTGGTAAATCATATAAAGTCACCTAGTGTACTTTCAAGGTGGAGAATGAGTTGTGTTTGCAGCTCCCTCGTCCCTGTTGTGGCCCACCAGCTGCCAGCGGAGCTGGTGGCAGACTCAGACGATGAGGAGGCTCGGGAGGAACTTGGACCAGTGCTGGAGGCTGGGGAAGGCTCTGATGGATGCTCTGTGACGGACGCAGAAATAGAACCAGGGCTGTCCAACATTTCCCAGCCACCATAGAGGCAGCTGCCTTTGGAGGCTGATATGAGTCAGGAGGAAGAACAGCTGGGGCCTGTTCCAGATGCACATATGCGCAGAGCAGTTAGGGGAGGTGAACAACAGAAGACAAGGGGTCGACTCGGGAAGCAAAGCACACGTGGATGTTGAATGGCCCCTCCTGGCTGGGGAATAAATAGAAGGAAAGGGGAGTGGTTGTCGTAGGAGAACAACAGTTCGTATTTCTGAAGATTTTGCTCATTGTGTTTCGTGCCACAAAGACTGCTTGTCAGAACTTAATTTGCAGCCTTTTGGCTGGGAGCTCACGATGTTGCAATTATCGCAAGGAACTGATAAGGTCTGTTAGGCAATTAACTCCTTGAAGGACTATTGCCTGGACTTTTTGGTGGGTGGGTGCAATTAATTCACAAGAGGTAAATAAAGAGGGGTTTTTCGTGACAAGGAGTCTGTTTCTTGCTTCTGCTGAGGCTGGGTCAGAACAGTCTCAAAATAAACCTGGTTGCTGAAGTGTTTCTAGGACTAATTTGGCCAGAAACACCCCTATGTCAAATTGAGCAAGAACAAACCAATTAATCAGCTAAGCTTACTCTTCCTTTTTTCCCCCTTCTTAATCATGGACAAAATAATTGAAGCTGATACTGAGTGATTATCAGGATGATTCAGCCACGTTTGTTAATCTCTTGATTTCTCATTGCTTGATGCAACTGAATGTGAGACTTTTTCCACTGAAAAGTATTTGCAGTATCCCATCTGTGCTGTTTGATCAGCAAAGATTCATTACACATCCCTTGAAGCTTCAGTCACCAGGTGGCAAATGTATATTGGCGTATGCCAGCCCTGTATGTTATTCTAAGCCTGAAAAACAAGTGAAAACGCCAGAGATGCTTGAAAACATGATGTCTGAAAGCATCCTAGGCTTTCTTTTTAATAGCTTTAGTTTTGGAAGAGGACTTCAATCTGTCAAAACCTAAGAATATTAAAAAGGAAGTGAGGGATGATTTCAAACCACAAATCTTACGGAAATTATCCGTTTCCTATGTTACTCAATAGCAACTTAATGGTGTTTTATCACCGTATATATTGAGATTCTTGAATGATATTCGATGGTATATTTTACATTTCCCCCTCCGATCATTAGAAAAGGAGAGCACTTACTATGCAGTTTGTTTGCTGCAAATGTTAAAAGGAGGAATTGTGGTTACCATGTCATCAGTGTATCCCAGAGAAGGAAATAATGCAATGATGAAAGAGAAATAAGGAGTAAGAAGCAAGAGAACCTGGCAACAGGCTCGAAATTGTTTGCACTTTCCACTGCAGAATTGGCTGGGGATGTCTGCTGCTAACAGTAAGTGATTATTAAGTTGCCACAGTAGAGAAAAGGCTTCATGTGTATGTCCAGGTCAACCTCTAGAACATGTGCATTTGCCAATCAGCAGGTCAGATACTCTGAGTGGATGTACGGCATGCTGGCTGAATGTTGATTAGAAGTCATGTCAATAGCAGAACCCCAATTTTTTTTTTTTCAACTGAAGGCCACTGGTTCGGTTTCTGTTTTCTCCCCTTACAAACAACTAAGCAAGGATGGGGAACTTCAGTTCCTCTAGGTCAGGACTGTCAAACTCCTGGCCCAGGGGCCACATGCATCATGCACTGGCCACGCCCATGCCCAGTTTAGCAAAGGGAAAACAACATTGGTGGAATTCACTGGTTGTAATAACCGGTTCACTGCAAGTGCACTACAAATCCGCGCTTCCGCACATGCACATTACAATTGAAAGTTACCTTCTACTGAATCCTGAGTGAGTAAAATAGCTGAGGCAATCTGCCCTGCCGCGCCTATCAGCTGGACTTAAGACAAAAGAAATATAGGTAGGTTATAGTGCAGGAGCAGGCGGGCCCATCTAATCATTGGAGCGAACCAGTTCGCTTTCAGCTGATCGTCAGAGCTACTGGTATGCCCGAAGCAGTCAGAACCAGATGAATCCCACCCCTCAGGAACAAGACCGTCACGTGGACGCCGTCACGTGGACGCTGCCATAACGACATGAGTTTGACACCCCTGCTCTAGGTGATGCTGACCTGTTCTGTTCTGTTTAGGTATATCTGTGAAATAAGCAACTCCTTTCTATTGAATACGTGTAAAACAATGATGGTGAACCTCTGAAACACATATTAAAGGTGACACGTCACAACATTTTGGGTGAATTGCCAGCATTCACCAACATCCGACACAAGTATTCTCCAAAGTATGCCTTGTCCTCCTGTGATTTTTGGAGGCTGCAGAAGTCCATGGAAGAGCATTTTTTGAAGCTCATGCAACCTCAGGTAGGGCCTGCCAGGGCCTGTCAACAGAAAGAAAATACTGCTTGAAAATAAGTTGGGTGCAGCAGAGTCTGGGAAGCACTGGGCTAAGGGTGCAATCACTTCATATTCCAAGGCTTGTATGTCTTGGGGAATGGCCTGAGTCAGCCTTTTGAGTGGCAGTAATGGCTTTAGGGCTGAAGTCAGGGTTTAGGCCCAGCCTCAGTGCTGCTGCTGTTCAGTGTGGCCTAGATGGGGGTGGAAAGTAAATATTTTTTAAATCTTTTGTTCAGAGAGTGTGATGTGTGACAGACCAGCAGAGTCAAGTCAAGTTAGGCATTTTCTGAATTTGGGGCCCAAAAAGTTTGCCATCACTGACCAAAAACATAATTACCCCTAAACTAAGCAAAGCCTTGTTCACACAACCATACAGAAGATTTAGCCTTCTCACTATTATTTCCAGCACCCTGGAAAACAGTTGTGCTAATGTTTTGAATAGGATGTGTGAGGGTTGTTATCATAGATGGTAATAGAAAGGCGCATTAGAACCAGCTTCACAAACACCCACATAAAAATCATGAGGAGAAAGAAAAGGAAGAATATATTTCAAAGTTGCTGTGTGTATAAAGGATTGTGTTTACAATAGCGATAGGCAGTATAGTTACCCCCACTCCCACCCCAGACTCCTCCCTGGGTGCACTTTAGGCTTCTAACTATACAGGTGGTCCTCAACCTATGACTATAATTGAGCCCAAAATTTCAATTGCTAAGTGAGACATTTGTTAAATGAGTTTTGCACCATTTTTCAGCCTTTCTTGCCACAATTAAGTGAATCACTACAGTTGTTAAGTTAGTAACATGGTTGTTAAGTGAATCTGACTTCCCTATTGCTTATCAGAAGGTGACAAAAGGTGATCACATGACCCTGGGACACTGCAACTGTCATAAATATGAATCAGTTGCCAAGCATCTGAATTTTGATCACATGACCATGAGGATCCTGCAACAATTGTCACTAAAAGAACTGTTGTAAGTCAAGGACTACCTGTATGCCAGTCCTTCAAGGTAGTACAGATAAGAAGCACAAACTCTACTAATATTATTGCAAGGTTAAGTAATGGAATCTTGCAAGTCTAAAAGTATTCATCCAATCCTTTACTTTTCAGAAAACAATAGAGGGTCCCTTCTGAGATGCTTCCCACAACCCTTTTCCTTCTGTGGACTGAAATATCTTTTGCCTGATAGATGTCTATGCTGAGGTTCTTCCATCCATCCTGCCAGGTCTTTCCCACACACCATTACACAATATGCAATATATTTTAAACATTGTTTGAACAAAAGAAATAAAGAACAGACATTCTGTAAAGCAAATGACCAGTTTCTATTACCCTTTATTTCCAGTAGTGCCTAGGACCAGAAGTGGGTTTCAGCAAGTTCTGACCAGTTCTGGAGAACCAGTAGCGAAAATTTTGAGTAGTTTGGCAAACCGGTAGTAAAAATTCTGACTGGCCCCGCCTCCATCTATTCTCTGCCTCCCAATTCCCAGCTGATTGGGAGGAAATGAGGATTTTGCA
>JANHZT010005627.1:95660-109792 GCA_032468215.1 Stegonotus admiraltiensis
GCGCAGCTCAGCTGGGCAATGGGGGGGGCAGGGATTTTTGCTACCAGTTCTCCGAACCACCCACCTCCATCGCTACCGGATCGGGTGATCGGGTCCGAACCGGGAGCATTTCACCCCTGCTATAAGTATGATGAACAGTCATAACTACTACTTGTTCAGTGCTGTTGTCAGTTCGAACAAGTGGTTGTTAAATAAATTGCCTGTATTGGGTTCCTGTTCTCCCTCTCCATCTCCCTCCTGCTCGCTCTCTCTCTCTCTCTCCCCCTCTCTCATATAAAGACATACATCCTTACTCAGAATTGCTTTAATGATAATTTTATTCTCAATGTCTTGATTTTAATTAGATTGCTTTCACGTTTATTTTGGAATTTGATTTTCCCCTCTTCATTTTAGCCATTTTGATCACGTCAGATGTCTAAATTAATAACGATTTCAGATCTATGTATTTATTTGGGCAATTATTACATCTCCTTTCTATTAAAAACAAACTCAGGGTGGCCAACAATAAAAAAAAGAGAGCCAAGAATAAAACATCTTAGCAATAAACACAGGAGGTCGTCTTAGGAAGGTCACTGCTTCTCAGCCAGATTTTCCAAACCTGGCCTGCCTTGCTGAGCGATCGTAGCCGGACACGACCTTCAGAAAGTGCTATTGAAAGGCTCATTCAGTGTTATATTTATTCCAACCCTGAACGTAGCTACTTGCTGCAAGACCAAATACCTGACTGACAGCAAAACAGGGAAAGCTATTTTGCACAGCAAGAGAGAGGTTGCTGAAGGGACGGCTGCATCAATATTTAGAGTCTAGTGTCCATTGCTCCAATATACACAGGTCAAAACTTTTCAAAAGCCGCTCCCTTATTCAAGGGAATTCCAAGCTGTTCCCATGGAACAAATTTCCACCCAGCAAAGGTGAACTTGAAGCACCTGCCCTTTTTCTTTCTGGTGCAGAAATTTATTGCTTTTTTCTAAAACTGTAGCGTGACTTGGTATTGACAGTATTTGCTGTTTAAATAGACTTCTGTTCTCTAATTAGAGAAGGGCTTCAAAAGTGCAGTGTATTCCAAAATAACTCACAGGAATGAGATCGCTAGAGACTCATTGTGTGTGTACAGTTGATTATCAGTGGAGATACTCTGGCAGATAGATCAGCGCCCTACCTTTCATTTCTCAGCAGGCCACCTGGGACTTGAAGATGCTTCCAAAACTGTTCGGTCCTCTCCCTCTTCCCCTCTCTACTTTTCTTCAAGCACAGTATTTTCATATTCAAAGCACAATGCCCAATGCCCAATTTTCTAGATGCTTAATTGGAAGGTTAGCCCTTTTTTCCTTATTGCAATAATTCTCCTTTCCCAAAACTGTCTCCAGCCACAGTTCTAGCACCTTTGTTAAGAGCAGCCAATGAGGCATATCGTATTTAATTTGATACAAATCAAATTAAAAAAAAAATATCAGAGAACCCCCTCATTAATAAAGGCAAAGTGCTGGGCAACTTTACCAAGAGGATTTCCCAAAGCTCTGACCAGGTATATATGCTTCAGACAACCCACATAGATTGAAAGCCCATTCACAGAAATTGTGGAATAATTGAGATGGAAGGCGCCCCAAAAGCCGATCTGAGTCAACTCTCAATCCTATTAAACCGTACAGATTCCTGTAGGAATTTCACAAGGGTGTACTGATTTGGATAAGGTCTGTGTATTCTTTCCCCCTTTGTTGAAGCTCTTTCGTATATTTTTCTTTCTTGCTGTATCAGTCCACAGTTGTGGGTTGTTCTTATTGTTCTTTACTGGCTTATGATATATTTTAATGGCTTTAATGGCTTATGATATATTTTTGCCCTAGATGCCAGGAACTCAAGAGCTAAAATAAGCGGCCTAGAAATGCCAAGAAAAGAAGCTCCTGTAGAAATTTCACTAAGGATTGGAGCTTTAATCCAGGCTGATGTTTGTTTGTTTTTTAATTTAAAGCTTAAATTTCCTGCAACTCTTATCAATCCAGTGCGGCCAGCCAGATTCACAGCTCGTTTGACACAATGACTTTGGAATGATGTCTTCGGGAGGAAAAAAAACCCACTAAAGTAAGCAAGCCTCAAGGACTTTGAACTTGCAGCATAATCAGGTTTGGGGTGTATGGTTCAGCAATAGTGCACCCTGCATGGGAACAGCCACTTTGAAAAGGCCCTCTGTGCCTTTAAGATGGGTCACTCTTGTGCTCTGGAAGGCAGCAGGCAAAGATCTGAGTCTGAAGTTTGCTGCATTTTGCTGCAGTTCCTCTTCCAGATTGACATCAATGATGGTTTCCCTTTCTCCCTGTCCCTTTCCCCAAAGTCCCTTTCTTTCCTGGTGCCTGACATTTGCAGCCAAGTAATAAAGCAAGGAGGTTCTTTACATAAGCCAGATCCTCGCAATGCTAGAGGGACGTGGATCCTTTTATTACAAATAATTTTTATTATGTATTGCATAAGATCTTAAGAAGCTTTCTGGGGCAATCTGCTTGCTGGGTGCAGAACTCGTTATCAATATTGCATCACATTTGGGTATCGGAGTTATGAAGTTTCATTAAAAATGTAAATTGTGGTTTAAAACTGCTGCATTCTCTTTTTAAAAAAGATCTAGCAAAAAAAAAGTCATAGAGGGTAGAGAGGCTGAAGCTATGTGGAGAAAACTGCCAAAACCATGAGAGGGAGAGATATAAGAAACTTGATTTCCCTGGGAGGAGGAGGAGGCAGAGGAAGAGGAAGAGGAAGAGGAGGAGGAGGTGGAGGAGGAGGAGGAGGATGAAAGAAGAAGAAGGAGGAGGAGGAGGAGGAAGAGGAGGAGGAGGAGGAGGAGGTGGAGGAGGAGGAGGATAGGATAGGATAGGATAGGATAGAGTATGGGTGGGGAAAAGGGTAGATACTCAAGATAAAGCATCATCTTAACAGTCCTTCCCTTTGCCACCACCCAAGTCGAATTTTTATTTTTAATTAATTACCTAATTAATTCCTAGTTCTTATCTGATCCTTGACTTCTCCTTTTCCCCACACCCTCTTTCCCATCTGAAGTCAGCCATCCCCAATATGGTATTCTCTAGAAATGTTGGGATTACTTTTCTCAGACTTCTTAGTCAACATGTTCAACTGGCTGACGATTTGGAGCATTGTAGTCCCTACATCTCTGACGGTCACAGAATTGAGGAAGGCTGCTGTGAGTCCTTTAGAAAGGAGCAGTGTTCATCTTATCATCTGTATAGCATATCGCAATACGTTCAGTGTGAAATATGTTTACCTGTGGCTGCTGACATTTAAACTGATGTTTCCTGTTTTATTTTTTGTTGCTTTATTTTCTTTATTTCTTTCATAAGGACATATGTATCCATCATACTATTCCCTTTAGAGTAAACAGCACTGTATAGAAAAAGCCCCCCACGCCCCCCACAAATAGTAAGACAAAGGCATGAAATAAGGAGCAATGTGGTTTACAACAATGTTTTTTAACTAAAGCTCTCCATGTTTTTTTATCTTTGAAATTATTGTTGCTTTCATTGTGTTCAGTGTTTCTTGTACTACATTTTGTTGTTTAAACTTCTCCCCTCTCATTTTTTGAAGGATCTCATCAACTCCATCCAAGCACAACTTTCTTGGTTTTCCTCTTCCTCATAACCCATTCGTGCTTCTTTCATACATTTCTTTTATAGTTAATCCATGTTCATTTTCTCTGCAAGACCAAATCACTCCAAATCACTTCCTTTCATACCGTTTACTCATTTTCATAGTTTACTCATTTTATATTCAATCCACATTCTTTGAGCACCCATTTATGCTTGATCCTATCCATTCTCATTTTATTACACACAACACTCCATAAAGTCATCCATTCCCATTACATTCAATGTTCTTTTACATTTTTTCTGCCGTGCCTAACTCTCATTTTCACTTTAAAAAAAAGTAGGCAAAAGCACTGTTATACAGAGTTATGTTTCATTTTTTAGACAAACATTCATCTGTCACAATATATCACATATTACCTACTACCTTTCTACCAGCATTTGCAAATCTTAAAAAGTCTCCATTCATTTCCCCATATTTAGAAACATCTCAACAAGATACAGATTCATCTATTTCCTTTAATTTTTCAGCTTTTGTGAATAACTTTCAATCATTCCTTCATTTCGGGAGAAGAGCGGTATATAAATAAAATTATTATTATTATTATTATTATTATTATTATTATTATTTTCTCTATCAAACTACTTTGTCTTTGTCACTTTATAGATTCATTATTCAAATTATAAAATCTAACATTTGCATAATTATGTTATTTGCACTGGCATAATCTGCATAAAAGATGCACATATATTTATGTCCTCAACCAACATACCTTTAATATTATCATAAGTATTCCTTATCTATTTTTCCTTAAATGCATCAAACAACCAAAATCACACATATCTATTTTATTCCCCACTATTCAGTAAGCATTCTATTTATCCTCACTGATGCAGTCCTCGTACAGATATTACAAAACCACAGTTTCATAAGCACACCATAATCATATTTTAATTATTCTCAGATTAACTACTTACACCTGCAGCCTTATCATTTTTCAACTTTCTTACAGCATTTATTATTTCCTTTTCATCAATTTTTCCTGTAAAATAATATCTACAACATTTCTATCAAGTCTGTTCTTTGATATATCACTAGCATTTCCATATATATCTTTAAAATACTCCTTCCAGTATTCCTTAATTTTAGTTTTACTGCAGATAATCTCATAACTCTTACTATTATTTCCATTCACTCTGCCAGGAGCTCATTGTTTAGCCATCTTTAAGCACTTCTGAATCATTTTTTTCCTTCAAGGTTGCTTTGCAGTTTCTCTGCCTCTTTTAATCTCAGTTGTTCCCTGCTTCATTTGACTCCATTTTTTGTGACTCTAGTTTTTTCTGTATAAACATTTTTATCTCTCTACATACAGTATTATTCTCATTTTGCTGCAAACTTTCTGTTTGGTGCATTTCCCCCCATCTACCGCCTCTTTCTCTTCATCATTCTATTTTCACCCCCTACATTTTTGAGTAGGGTGCTCCCCAGGCAAGATGGTAATTGCAGCAGTAAAAGTGAAACTGAATGCAGGTAGGATGAGGTGAGGCTTTTATTGGGATTCCATGGTCCTCTCTCTATTCCTCCTCGACACTAGAGGTATTGTCTTCTGAGGCCATCTATATATATATATATATTAAAAAATCCTTTATTCCATTCCAAACAGCTCCAGTACCTTCTCTTTTTTATACACCAATTTTTCCATTCACTCTGAGATTGACTTATCTTCTAATACCTTCCATACAGGACTCATACTTTGTTGCCCCATCTTTGTTCATCTTATTCCTACCTATCTATTCATGGAGAATCTAGCAGAACATTCCCCCACCTCCCACTCCTGGATCATATCCATTGAGAAAGTATTCCTTTTCCCCCAAACTCCCCATGGTTCTTCCATAATCACTTGGAATATAATATGACTAGTCTATGATTTCCTATTTTTGTACACATCTGTAACAATCTAAATGACACAGATTCATACTTTCTGAGACACATTTTCATGTTTTCACTCACTTTAAATCTACATCTTCACTTTGCTGCATCACATGTATGTATCCATTTCAGTTCACAAGATCATATCATCTTTGTTCAGCGTCTCCAGGATTTGAATAAATAATAAAAACATTTATATGCCATCTATCTCACTATACAATACATAAAATCATAAACATAAAAAACATTAAAATTAACAAGAATTAGATGAAAAATAAGAAACAAGAGCATGAGTGGTACAGAGGTGGGATCCACCAACCACCTCCATTGTAGCGTGACCCCAAGCCAACTAGCTGAGCCACTGTTTTAAGGCCCTCCTGGAAGTCCCAAAGGATGGGAGTGGATCTCACCTCTGGCTGCAAGATGTTCCAAAGTATAGGATGACACACTTGTCCTCCACACTTGTCCTACCAATTCAGAGACTCAACCCTAAATGTCAGTCCCAAAAGATAGCTTGCATTTTATTATAAAGTTGTACCCGTGGAACAGTATATCAATGTAGAAGATCTCTTTATAATTTTGTGGGGAGGTGTCCCTGTGCTGATTTCTAGCAACTCCTTGAACTAATACCTGCAGTTTTCTTAGCAAGACTTTTGTAAGTGGTAAGGTGTTGCCTTCTTCCTCCTGGAACCTAAGAGAAAGTGACTGACACAAGGCCAGCCAGCTGGTTTCATGTCTAAAACAAGACAAGAATTCCTGATCTCCCCATTTCCAGCCTGATTTCTTAACCGCTACACCAAACCAGCTTTCTCTCTGTATAATAGTCCAAATTTAATCAGTTCTACTTGGCATTCAAAATTGCACACTTATTATTTATATAAATTTCCCATAAGGCTGCTCTCATATGTATATTTACATGTAAGTCTCATTCTCATTTAGTGGAATTGACTTCCAAGTAAATTAGAACAGAACAGTGTGTCTGCACTTATATTAACAGCAACATTAACTCTCCAGAATTTCTATACTTTTACATATAGTTCTTATTCACGTTATACCCCAAACTCCAGGCTATAATTCATTTTGGGGAGATCTGCAGAGCTCTTTATTGTTTTCAAATACTCAGCTTTCCTCCAAGCCCAGCTGTTGCTGTGTGGAATAAACATTTCCAATGAAACATTCAACAGAAAATGAAGTCTCTGCTATTTCTGTATATAGTCCCTTAACTAATTCCATAATTTTAATTTTTTTACAAGCATTTTAAGTTAGGAAATATTCTATCTACCATAGTAAACATGGTGCTTAGCATTCAGGAATAGCAATTCTTGATGCCATAGAACTAATAACCACTGTATCCACTAGTGTAGCGGTGGTGGAAGAGGTAGTAGTTACAGTAGAGTAGTTGAACATTGGTGGCATGATCTTCTTTCCAGACACTTGGAACAATTTATATAGGCATATAATGACTTCTTTGCCTGAAGCTGTACATAGTACCAGTTTCATAAATCTATACTCAGTTATAACAATAGAACAGAACAGAACAGGATAACAGAGTTGGAAGGACCTTGGAGGTTCTAGTCCAACCTCCTGCTCAGGCAGGAAACCCTATACCATTTCAGACAAATGGTTGTCCAATCTCTTCTTAAAAATTTCCAGTGTTGGAACATTCACAACATTGATGTGAGCTGTGGTCGCACAGTAGTCAGAATGCAGTACTGCAGTTAATCTGCTGACTGCCAGCTGCCTCCAATTTGGCAGATCAAATCTCACCAGGCTCAAGGTTGACTCAGCCTTCCATCCTTCTGAGGTGGGTAAAATGAGGACCCAGATTGTTGGGGGCAATAGGCTGACTCTGTATACTGCTTAGAGAGGGTGGTAAAGCACTGTACAGTGGTATATGAGTCTAAGTCCTATTGCTATTATTGTACAGACTCTCTTATATTACTGCCTGCCGTTTTGGTACTGTACACAACTTAATAGAAAATAATATATGAATCTTTAATAATATATACCCTACATGCCTTCAGTCCTGTAAATCATGGTTGCCTGAAAAGGTTGGTCACCAAGTTGTAATGTGTCACCATCCAGATTTTTACCAGCACTCACCGATGTGGATGCTGATGATGTCATTTAATGGCTTTCTGCTTTTCTTTAGACATAGGACAAAAAACCTAACCAAGGTCTGATTGAAAGAACAGAGATAGCTGTTCTGGAGAAGGAAGCTGCATTAAAAGCACTTCACTATTCAGTCATGGCACTAGAAATTCTGTAAACCCATTAATGCTCAGAACTCTTTCCGGACTCTTGTGTCCATTTGTTTATTATGCTCTACGCTAGGGGTATTGACTGTGTGTGTGTCATGTAGCAGGCCTGGCAGCTAAGAAACGGATTGGGAACACAGTAGTAGCGGCAAAACGAAATCATTTTTATTTCTCTGAGAAAGAAAAGCCTCAAATCTTTTTTTTCAGTCCAGGTAGTGGAACACCAATTTTCAGCATCCTTGCAATCACAAGGGCATATATAAATGTACTACCTTGTCAACACGTTCTTCAGCTAAGCGAGTTTTAGTTGTAGAACTAAAACATCATGCCTTTGGGTTTTTTTAAAAATTCCACAGCTTTCGTTCCATTGCAAAAAGGTTAAACTAACCCTTCTCATTTTCATACTGAGACAGTTGCACAAAATCACTTCAGCACGGGCCTAGCTGAAGTTAGTAACGGTGCTTAGTCCCTTTGGTTTTTAACCATGACTTCCAATACTGTGAAGCCTGAGAACAAAACAAGAGAAGGGTCCAGATGACCCTTTTTGTGGATGGATCTAAAGAGCATTACCATCAGCCCTGGATAATCTGTTTTTGTGCTCTGGTATGTATAAGAATTCCTGAAAGAGGCAAGCGGGCACTTATAGTTAACAAGTTTATATCCCTCTGTTCTTCTAAGGAGAAAAAAGATAACATATGTGTCAGGTCCAAGCCCAATGGATGTCATTGTGAAATCCAATCAAGTCCAATTCCTTATTTGCTTATACCTGATAGATGGAATCTTACCAGACTAAAGCTATAGTCATCTAACTGAATAGATATATCCTGAGTGATTCTAAGGTGTGGCTACCCTGAATGTCTTCCGCCCTTCCTATCCAATTCAGGACTGTGCAGTCTCTTATTTTGGGCTTCTCTCTGAAATGTACTATGTCAGTGTGTGAGAGAGTTCATGAGTTGGAATAGGCATAGCAACAAGGTCAGCCAATGGGGGCTGTTTGGTGGTTCAGACAGCTAGGAGCCTGGGCATCAGACGTGGGTTTCAACAGGTTCTGGCCAGTTCTGAAGAACCAGTAGTGGAAATTTTGAGTAGTTCGTAGAACCAGTAGTAAAAATTCTGACTGGCCCCACCCACATCTATTCTCTGCCTCCCAAGTCCCAGCTGATCGGGAAGAAATGGGGATTTTGCAGTAACCTTCCCCAGGAGTGGGGAGGGAATGGAGATTTTACAGTATCCTTCCTCTGGAGTGGGGTGGGAATGGAGATTTTACAGTATCCTTCCCCTGCCATGCCCACCAAGTCATGCCCACCAAGCCATGCTTCACTCACCAAGCCACGCCCGCAGAACCGGTAGTAAAATTTTTTGAAACCCACCACTGCTGGGCATGGCTTAGCTCAACTGCTCTGTATATAGAAGTCTTGTCTCTGCTGTCCCTGGGCTGTGTTTGTACCAGGGGTGAAATGCTTCTGGTTTGGACCGGATCACCCAATCCGGTAGCGATGGTGGCGGGTGGTTTGGAGAACCGGTAGCAAAAATCCCTGCCCCCCCTCCCCCCCATGCCCAGCTGAGCCGCGCAATCATCAGAGGCTTTTTTAAAAAAAAATTTAAAGCATTTTTTCTACAACCTCTTCAGTCAAAGAGGTCATAGAAAAAATGCTTTTAAAAGCCTCTGATGATCCCAGCTGAGTTGCCAGATCGTCAGAGGCTTTGAAAAGCATTTTCTCCTGCAATCTCTTAAGGTTATAGAAAAAATGCTTTTAAAAGTTAAAAAAAAAAAGTTGGCCACGCCCACCCAGTCACATTACCCACCCACCCACCAAGCCACGCCCACAGAACTGGTAGTAACACATTTTACATTTCACCACTGGTTTGTACCTACTTACAATCTCTTTTCTCTACTACGTTGGAAAAACCAGCATGGGTATTATATATTTGATATATATATATATAGTATATATATAAAGAAGTTTTGAATCCTACTGAATTGTCTGATTGTGTGTGCTGCAATAAACTCTGATATAATACCTCTTTTCTGGGAAACTGTGGTGTTCTTGCCGAGATTTCCCTCCTACTCCTTCTCCAGGTGCACATTTTATCACAATATATGAAGTTTACTATACTATCAGCCCTATATCACAATTAGTCGAATAAAGACTGGCTCTCAGGACCAAGGTCATTTAAAGGGTTTCAATGCTAGCTGAAATCTCAATGCAAGTATGCCCATTTTGAAATCAACATTCTACCATTTCTTCATTCCATTATCCATTCAGGATAATGTGAAAGAAAGGCCAATAAAGGCCCTGTTTTTGCTGCTTACTGAAAGAACATGTCAATCCAGTCATTCACAAAAAGATCCACAAGATCTGCAAAGTTGAATCACTGTCACTAAGCATCAGGCTTCAGGAAGGAATCTGAAATACCTGTCAGAGACTTCCGTCGTTGCTACAATGCAAACAGTCACAAAGGAGATGATCAATTGTTTCTTCTGTTCCACAAGCATTACACAATCCTGCTGCATTGCTCACAGTTCCTAAGAGATTCCAATTTAATGTGCAATGACCAATAAGAGCCAGGAAAGACTGACTTGCTTCACCCAACCAAGGCAGCAACCTTCCTGGAAAATCACTGAATTAGGACAGAAGGGAGAAGCTCTGATGCAGTATGTTCCAACTTTCATTACTTCTGCCATTCATCTCTAATCTCCCCCATTTAAGCCCACATTTAATCACCAAAGGAGAGAAAAGCAAAGCAAAGCAATACCCACATCCACAAGACACAAATCTTTCTCCTACTTTTTCGTCCCCTAAAATGTTGGGATCCAATGGATATGAATAAGGGGGGAAAAGAACTCTATATCTGGAATTATATGTTCTGAAATCAAATTTCATTCACCAATATCATTCTGACATCCCACTGCTCTACTAAAATCAGCAATCAGCCTTGATGAAGAATCTAACAATATTACCATTCTTCCAATGTCGATATCGTGAATCCATTCTAAAGCTAAAAATGCTGCTATTAATTCAGTTGACATAACTGGAAGACAATCCAAGAAATGGAACCTCTTACAAACTCTCAATGGTAAGAACAGAAAGAGCCATGTGTTCCTAACGTTGCTTCCCTTGAACCATCAGTAAAACCTGTGTATTACATACAGTGGTGGGATTCAAATAATTTAACAATGGGTTCTCTGCCCTAATGATTTCTTCCAACAACCAGTTCACCACACTGCTCAGAAAGTTAACAACCGGTTCTCCCGAAGTGGTGCGAACTGGCTGAATCCCACCACTGATTACATAGATAAGTCTTCCTGCTACAATTCGTATTTCTCAATGTGGGTATTCATAACCATGCAGAAAAGAAAGCTGTTTTCCTATAAAGCGAGCTGGATACCAATTCAATCACACCTAAACTAAAAATGCATTATTTCTGTAATGGAAATAACACATAGCACCTCCCTTCCAGAGATAGTAAATTCCCCATTGCCTCTGCCTACTTTTATTCCTCAACTTTCTTGATTACTAATAACTCCTCCTGCATGCCAATTAAACAACACACTCAAACCATTCCTTTGATACTCCCTCCAAAACTCTCAAGAATACTAACAAAGGTTCTACTGAAGTCTTACACCTTATTTTTTGTTTAGATAATATTTGGTCTATAACTATTAATCACAGGTAGTCCTTGACTTACAACCATTCATTCAGTGACCTTTTGAAGTTACAATGGCAGTGAAAAACGTGACTTATGAATGTTTTCCACATTTACAACCATTGTAGCATGCCTATGATCACATGATCAAAATTTGGATGCTTGGCAACTGAATCATGTTTATGATGGTTGCAGTCTCCTGGGGTCATGTGATTACCTTTTGTGACCTTCCGACAAGCAAAATCAAGGAGGAAACCAGATTTACTTCGTACCCATGTTACAAACTTCACAACTGTAGTGATTCACTTAACAACTGTGGCAAGAAAGGTTGTAAAATGGGGCAAAACTCACTGAACAACTGCCCCGCCGAGCAACAGAAATTTGGGGCTCAATTGTGGTTGTAAGTCAAGGACTACAAGGACTATGTTTCCAATTATATGTACTTAAAACATTAGAATTGGATTATTAATTTTTATTATAAAAATTAAGCTCTAATTCCTCTGTGCATTTTTGCCACCATCCTAGGGCTCATCCACATGTACTACAAACCCCAGCAGCCTACTAATGGTTTCTTGAGGACAAGAATGTAAATAGGCAACCTCCACTTATTTCTATTTCTCTTCATCAAAACTAGTGCTTTCCAATTTCTGCTAATGCAAACTGTCCTGCTTTGTCTGCTCCCTGAGCTTGTTTCACTGTAGGCAAATGGCTCTGTTCAAATGGCTACTGTGCTATGGTGGGAATGCCCCATCACCTCTGATTATTTTGTGCTAAGCTGCCTGTAGACTTTCCCATGGTAGACCAGTAAAAGACTGGAATTGTTTTTTATTAACATTAGCAAACCAACAAAAGGCTTAACCTCCCTCCCTCCCAACCTCCCTCCCTGGCAGTTTTCCCTTGTAGCCCTTTAATATTTTCTTCCTTTTCCCATTACTCTGATGGAAGGTGAACCAGATAGAAGTTTTCAGATACTATGATTACCAATGGAGGATGATTATGCAAACAATCCATTCATGGAAACCATATGTCTTCAAGATACCATCCATGGAATGGAACGGGATTGGTGTTTGCTTTCTTGGTACAGGTGGACGGGAGAAAAAAACCTGAGGAATCTACCAACCAAGGACCATGATAATTGCTGTCCAGACAGAACATCATTATCAAAGAATAAATTGAACAGCATTTTCTTAAGTTGCCTTCATTACAAGCTAGTCAAAATCTCCCTACTTCTCTATTTAATTAAAGCTTCATTCTGTTTTCTCACAGCTAGATCCATTTTTCTATTTTTAATCAATTTAGCTCATTTATCTCCCCAGCTGGTAGGAGAATTGAAGACAAATAATTTATTATTTATATTAAAGAGTGTGCAGCTAACCACACTTGCCTAGGGGATTCCATTTACCACAGGTTGCAAATTCAAATAATGTATTATGCACTCCAATATACAATATTCTGTCAATTAGGAAATCCTGAAACCACTATAAATTTATAATAATTTATTATATAAATTAGGCTAATTTATTAACGAAACTTTTCATGCCACAGGCCTTTTATAATATACCCCAAAACAGAAAAACTTTACATAACTGGGCATTATTATTATTATTATTTTTAAAAATCAATTTCCAGATGAATAATATTACCAACATATCTACTCCTAGACAAGAGTGACCGTGGCTAAATTGCAAATACTGAAACAAGTTTTGTGTAAGAACCACCTTCGGGATCCTCCTTTGGCAGCATTTGCACTCATAGCAACAAGTCCAGGCCATTCCAAAACTTGAGTGACCCTGAAGAATGGAGGGAGCTCACTATTATGGTTCATTGCACAGTCAGCCAGATATTCAGACTGGATTTGGCATTTTTGTCCACCTAGTGAGTCCCACATCTGGAAAAGGCAGATGTGGATGTTTGATAGTGTTAGAGATATCATAGCAGGATGTAAGCTGTTCTGAGTAAAGCTGCTGTATTCAAGTGGTGTTCCAGTTGTTTTGGGATTGCATCCAAGGTCACTATTATTATTGGTATTATTATTATTATCAAATTTATTTACTGTCCATCTTGCAGTTCAAGGCAACGCTGAGCTAAGGATCCTCGCTGGTAGAAGGAAGAGAAATTTTATACTATAAAATTTTATACTATATTTTCCTTTCCTTGATTTACTGAAACCTCTAAAAAGAAGTAACTTTGGTGAATCTGTAAGAGTTACAGTGTAAACAGGAAGCACAAAGTAATGAAGCAACACCATAGAATCACAAGCATGCTGAATCAATCAATAGCAGGGGTGCCAAACTGACGGCCCTTGGGCCAGATGTGTCACACGCAGGCCACACCCACCCCAGCTCCACAAAGGGGAAAAACATTGTGATACATCACGTGACAGCAACGTGATGCCACGAGTTTGACACCCGTGATCAATAGAATCACAAGCATGCTGAATCAATCAATAGCTAATGTACCATGGGCACCTCCACTGAGGTTGGGGGGGTGGCACTGCCCTAAATGATTCTTCCACTCCCTGCTGTGTGACTAACAAAGAGAAGATCATTTATAGTTGATCACCGAGTTGACCTCCGAGCCGTGGTAGTACAGTGGACTAAAACACTGTTATTAACATCTGCTGCTTGCAATTACTGCAAGTCCAAATCTCACCAGGCTCAAGGTCGACTCAGCCTTCCATCCTTTCTAAGGTGGGTAAAATGAGGACCC
>JANHZT010005628.1:10294-22362 GCA_032468215.1 Stegonotus admiraltiensis
TCATTATTTTTCTGTCTAATGTTTCTTTTATGTTTTCTGGTAGTGTTGGGAGGTTTCTCTGCTGTAAATATCTTTTATGTCATCTTCCTCTATATTATCCCAACTATATAGGTTTTGATAATATCTTACTGCTATATTTTCTTTTTCTTCCTTCTGATGGTGTGCTATCCCTTTTTCATCTTCTAGTTGTTTCTTTTCTTTTTTTAAATTTATAAGGCAACCATCTTCCCAGTTTATTAGCATTTTCAAAGTAGTTTTGTTTGGTTGCTCTAATTTTTTGCACTATTTCTTCTTGTGTAATTAGTTTAAGTCTATGTTTAATTATCTCTTTTTCATCTCTAATTTCCTGGTTGTGGGGTTCTTTCTGCATTTTATCTTCTAATTTTCCCAATTTCTCTTGCAATTCTATATATTGTTTTCTTTTATTTTTATTTCTTCATATAGTATATGCTATTGTAAGACCCCGGGGGTACATAAATCTTACTCCCTTTCCAAGCCAGTCCCTCCCACAACATTAAGTCCAGTTGGTTTTCTTTGCAATGAACTTTATCGTCTTTATTCCCCTTTTTTAAAAAAAGTCATGCATGTGTGGTCCAACCAGCTGTATTGCTTCTACTGTGAAGCACCCAGTTTAGAACATAGAGAACATAGAATAATAGAGTTGGAAGGGTAATGGCTTTTGGCAACATACCTAGGCTTTCAATTAGCCTGAGCAGATGCTCTTTGTTTCCCTCTCAACTGCTGCGTTTGCTTTGGGGTTGACTTTTTTTTAAAGGGGGAATGGCTGCTTTAAGTTTTAGTGGTTCATGGCACTGTCCTTTTGGGGTGTACTTCCCTCACTCTTTTTGAAAGCCTCTAGTGATGGAGCACCCACAACTTCTGAAAGCAAGCTATTCCATTGGTTGATTGGTCTTACCCTTAGAAAATTTATGGGTCATGTGACCCACTCAGTCACATGACCCATTTCCCACAGAAAACACTGGGAGCCACAAAACCTGGGTAGGTGTGTCTGTGGGGGGGATCATGTGACTGGGTGGGAGTGACATTGAGTTGGCCATACCCACCCACCCAGTCACATGACCACCAAGCCACGCCCAGCCACTCATATGATCACCAAGCCATGCCCACAGAACCGGTAGGGAAAATTTTTGAACTTCATCGCTGATTCCAGCCCTTCTAAAGAAGCCCTTTATGTTGCTTTTATTGATTTAAGAATGGCTTTTGACTCTTTTCCTCATCAGAGACTTTGGAGGAAATTAGCTGAAACATCCATTGATTGCCACCTTCTCTGGTTAATAATTTTATTACATCAAAGTACTACTGCAAAAAGTCAGAAATAACTGTAATGGCAATCCAACCATTCCCTTTCCTATCCTAGAGCTATATTCTTGCTCCTTTATTGTTCATGATATTATTGTTCATGATATTATTTATTTTCATGATATTATTGTGGCTCACGTTATACTAAAATTTTGACCTTCCACTCTTGTCTATCAGTTGATCTCCTGGTCTCCTGCAGGCAAATGATGCAGTCATCCCATGCAAAATTCAAGTGAGTCTTGGTAGATGCTTAGCTATACCAGTATCCTACTGTTCTAGGGAATTCTTTGAAAGTAACTATTCAAAAACTAAGTTCCTTATTAATTGGGAAACTAATAAAAGAATAATTGATCAAGTTAAGGACTTTAAGCATCCAAGTATCCATTTCCATCCTTCCACCTGTTGATATAGTCAATTGAATGAGCTTTCTGCTACAACCCAAAAGCCTCCAATGGAGTTCTAAAATACGTAAGTCATGGTGACAATAACTACATCCCTACTGAAATTAAATTATATAAGGATGCCTCTAAAATCCAAGTTTCTGAAAGCAATGTCCCATGTCCCATGTTTCTTGAAAGTCCAGTTGCCTTTTGAAAAGCACTTTTGGGACAACCATGACCTGGATGATTGAGAATCTCCATAGACTTCATCCCCATGCTTCTCAAATGCCCTTACTGAATTCAAGTTTGACTACATCTCTCTTAAGGTTCACTTATGTAGGTTGATACAATTCTCTGGGGTGAGTCCTTAATTCATTTACTCAATTAAACAGGTTTATCTTACTGTACTCCCAAGAAGGCACATTGAATTTGATTTGACATGTTGAAGCTCTGCACTCTTGGCTACATGATTTCTTGGCCCAGATAAGGCCAAGAAGATAAGATAAGATAAGGCCTTATCTAACTAAACAGAGTATTTGGGGTTTAAATCATCAAAATGATGAGGCCAAATTCACTATGGAACAACTGCAGGTTCTACATGAAGAATCCATAAATATTTCTGTAACATCTTACATGTTCCTCGTGGGAAGCTTTTCACCTTGGCAATGACTATGGCTTGCAGAATTCAGTTGGCACCTCTCTCTCATTACTAACTGATTCAGGTTTATCAATACATTCAGTAATGGTTAGCTTCTGAGGAATAGGACATGGTCTAATTATCTGATATCCTGAGATTTTGTCAGCAATTGCAGCTGGCATCTTCAGTTCTGGATGTTTTCTTATACTTTTAAGTACGAATTTCTGTTTTATTAGTTTAGAACCAATATGAATTAATCCATCAGTCAATCAATGCTTCTTTTTAAAAAGCAATAGAAAACTGTGCTGCCATTATTTCATAGCTTTTACTGAAAATCTTCTGGAATCTTAGAGACCACTGGATGCCCCATGTAGGCTACAGTTCTAGATTGCTTATCCCAATACTAAAAACAACAATGCAACACAACTTTAAATACACAAATTATATATACTTCATTTTGTTAGAAGTGTAAACATTATCCATGGGCAGCTTTGATATTTAGAGCAAACAGCAGTCTAAATGACCTGATTTGTCATTTTCTAAAAAGAACTCATTATGAACACACAAATAAAATTTAGCACCTTTTTTTTTCTATGTTTGATTTCATTTTAAAAAGAGAACATAACAAAGATTTGGCTCAAATCCCAATATCCAACATATTACTTTAATACATAGTCTTTTTCTAGATATAGTGGTAAAGTCTCTGCAGGTTATAATATTACAAGCAGACACACTGACCATCTGCTATTAGACATGGACATATTCCAAGGTTTGTTTATAAGGAAAAAAAGATTATAAATTTTAGATTCTGAACTGGAAATTCATTTGATCAGAAGTAGCCAGAATTTTGTAAAATGTTTAGGAAAAATAGTTAGCAGTATAGAGGATAGCTAGCTAGCTAGGCAGGCAGGCAGGCAGGCAGGCAGGCAGGCAGGCAGGCAGACATTTGTTTTTCCCACAAGTGCAGGGTCCAGTTTTTAGGTCAACAAGTGCCATCTTGTGCAATCAAATGCAGCATCTGAGTCCATCTGGGCATTTTTCTTGTCTGCATTTGCTTTATGCCATTTTGTGCATATGTATGTATGTATGTATGTATGTATGTATGTATGTATGTATGTGTAGGTAGGTAGGTAGGTAGGTAGGTAGGTAGGTAGGTATAGGTGTAGGTGTAGGTGTAGGTGTAAATGTGTTAAGAACTTGGGGGAAAGAAACAAAATCCTTTCTTACATTTTGGTCAGTAAACAAACCTAGAGATAATAGTTTTTTAGTGTGTTGACGATGTCTTGGCAGTTCATTAATCCCAGCAAAATCTCTCTAAAGTTACTGATGCATGGATTCGATTTTCAAATTTCTCATTAGTTCCTCTTTATGGATTAAATGCTGATGTTCACGGGTGAATGCTCACAGCTTCAGCTGATGGATGTAATTGGGTTGTAATGGATTTTAGCTGCTGTTCCTTCTGATCTAGCCAATTTGAACTGCAGTATCAATGTATTCTCCCCATATCTCTTTGGGAATGAGAAATTGAAACCTACAAGATGAAATTTATCAAATTTCATAAAGTCAGCTTCAACCATCATAAAACTGTATTTGAAATAAGCAGTTTTGATCTCTCAGTATTCTGGTTGTTCCAACGTTGATTATGGGGCAATAAATATTACCAAGCCAGGCTAACATTTGATGTATAAATAAATATAAATGATCACAGAGGTTCGGATATATACAGGCTTGGTACCTCTCTTCTAGGCAGGATATTATTAATTGTGCCTGTGTACTTCTTTATAGATCTTGGGAAATAAACTTACTGTAGAAATTTTGCAGGTGACATTGTAGAATGATACACTTCTCCAAGTTGAGCCACTGTGTAATTCTCACTGAGTCTGTAGTGCTCCATCCTCACTGCACACCAGTTCATTCACAAGACTTTATCAATCCAGTCCATATAAAACTGATTTTTAAACATTTCAAGCTATAAAATAGAATCCAATGAGGAAGCATCCCACAGCAAAGTGATGTACTCAGTTGAGGTTGCATAGCTTTGTGCAACAAATAACTGATCAAAATTTGATCAGTACAGTGGTATTGTTGTTGTTGTTTTCTCATTGCTTGGTCAAATCCCTGTGCATGTATTAAGATTACAGGAAATGGTCTTGTCTTTCAGTCCCAGGATATAATCAAGCAAGAACAACTATGGAGAAAAAGACATATTTCAAGAGAGTTGATGCCACCCAGTTGGTAACCCCAACAAAAGATGGTGCTTTTAATTTTTTTTTATAGCATAGCATAGCATAGCATCTTAGTGGAACTGCACAGATTTGGCACATAAAGATTCAAGCTTTTCTCCCTGTCCTATCTGATAACACTCAGAAAGACCTCCAACTACCATTCCAAGTTCATGAAAAGTCATTTTAATGTAATGGCACATTGGAAATTTTAAAAGAATATTATGGTGGGCATGACCAGCTCTAATGTAAGGTCCTGCCTCTACTCCCCATTCAAGAAACTCTTGAGATAGCAGCATTTCAAAAGGAATCTTTTACTGAAAGGAAGTGATTGCAAAACAAAAGCAAAGCAGGCTCTAAGGTCCTCTTAGGCAATTCCATTAGGATAAAGGAGTTAGAAACCCCTCCACTCAGTCCGATGTTGAATGAGCCAATCCACAGGGGTGAAGATGTTGTGAAAATGGTTGTCCTGTGAAGTAGATAAGGAACTGTTCCCAGGTGCTTCTTTCAGGAGACCATGAGACAAAACAGATGGCCCTCCCCACCCTTACACATTCCCCAAAGGTAAATCAAAGCACAGGGCAGATAGGTGTCAGAGCTAGGGTTATAAACTAAGAGATTACAGGATATGTAGGAAACAGGAAGAGGGTAATAAGTGAATAAATTATCCATGTCCCCCTCCCCACACAAATGGCAGTATCACAATAGAGATCTAACATGCTGTCCCCCCTAGAAAAATGAGGGGTCCGCCTGTAAAGAAAGAACAAGAGAAACAACATAGTGAGTTATTTGGGTTTGTTAGGGTACTGTGAGTGGAACTTTTTCAGTAATGTGGGGGCCCGAACATGTTTTTTTAGCTACCCACTCATTCTGGGAGGGGAGTATCTGCTTCCAGGTTTTTCTGGGTCTGGGTGCTTTAAGATTGGCTTGCTGAGAATAATTGTTTCAGTTTCTTGAACACTGCCTAGAATTCCATAGTCCAGTTTAAGGGATACTTTGACTTCGGCTTGTCTCCCCCTTTCGTTTTCAAAATATTAATGTTGGGGAGTGCAATTTGCACGGAAGCCAGGATAAATTGTTGATAGAATTTTGCAAATCCCAGGAAACTCTGCAGTTCCTTGCGAGTGCAGGGACGGGCCCATTCAATCACCACTTGTACTTTTCCTGGGTCCATCTCCATGCCCTTGTGGGATATCCAGTATCCCAGGTAGTCTATCTTATCCTTGTGGAATTCACATTTAGACAGTTTTGCAGAAAGCTTAGTGGCGCGGAGTGTCAGCATTCCAGAAAAAACCCCCAACTCCAAGTAAAAACTCTGAAGCAAGCATTTTTCAAAGTTCTATTTACTAGAATAGATAAACTGGCACATATGGAAAAACCCAAATCTGAGAGGTCCGGGTTTTCCCTCAGTAAATCAAAACCCCCAAAACCATTCCCTCACTCCTCAGTCAATCACATGCTCCAATCACCATCCATCCCATCTCGAGACGTCACTCCAACCACTCCTCCTGATGCAGGATCGGCCTGACCTTGACCTACAGGAAGAATGCTATTATGTCTAAAGACAACCCCTCTACTAAATTCCCCCCTCCTACTTTCCCACACATGAGCAGGTGGCAGCATGGAAGTTTCCAGCCTAATATGTCTTCCAAAGCTGACAGGCGTGTCTCACACACACACACACACAGAAAAAAACACCCTGAAAAATAAAACAGACAAAACACAAAATAAGGGGTTGATGCCTTCTACACAACCTCTTAAATCCCGCTCCCCCTCCAGGAGGACCCTTTGGTTTCTCAGAGAATTTATCATGAAATTGCTTTGCTAGAGTATCAGCATTCACATCCCAATTTTTCACCCAAGTAGCTTCAGACAACGGGTACCCTTTCCAGTGTACCAAATACTGTAACCGACCCCTGTATAGGCTAGAGCCGTGATGGCGAACCTATGGCACGGGTGCCACAGGTGGTACGCGGAGCCATATCTGTGGGCACGTGAGTGTTGCCCTAGCTCAGCTCCAACGCACATGTGCACACCGGCCAGCTGATTTTTGGGCCTTCCAGGCCCACTGGAAGTCAGGAAAGGGGGTGTTTCTGGCTTCCAGAGGGCATCTGGGGGAGTGGGGAAGGCTGTTTTCACTCTCCCCAGGCTCCAAGAAAGCCTCTGAAGTCTGGGGAGGGCAAATAATGGGCCTACCGAGCCTATTGGGCCCACTGTTAACCTTTTTGCCATCATGTGCCAAAAGCACAGGGGGTCGCATGCACATGCGTGGGGGTGTGGGGTGTCATTGAATTATGGGTGTGGGCACACGTGCACGCAACCCCCTCACGCTCCCCATGCTTTTGGCATGTGATGGCAAAAAGGTTAGCCATCACTGGTCTAGAGTCTAGGATCTTCTTAACTTCATAATGTGTCTCCCCTTGTACTACCAAAGGAGTGGGGGAGTAACTGGTAAGGGCCTTAAGTTAGATTCTCTTGCTGGTTTCAATAAGCTACTGTGAAAAACTGGTTGCACTTTCCCTAACATGTGAGGAAGGCTAAGTTGGACAGTCACTGGGTTAATCACTTTCACTATAGGGAAGGGACCTATGAATTTGGGTCCAAACTTCCTGATAGGTAACCTCAATCTTAGCTATTTGGTTGACAAATACACCTTATGTCCTATTCAGAAAGGTGGTTGGAAAGACCGGCGTTAGTTGGCCTGGGCCTTATATTTTTCCGCTGATTCAGCTAAAGCTTTCTTAGTATTCTCCCAACCCTTTTTTAATGAGGTCATCCATTCTGTTAGGGACATGGAAGTGGGTGGTTCTCTGGGCAATTCAGGCATTGGCACAAAATCCATGCCCGTAGTTATCTGAAAAGGAGTCAACCCAGTACTGCCGTATACTGCATTATTATAAGCCACTTCTGCAAACAGTAATAACTCTGCCCAGTTTCCTTGTTGATAATTTACAAAACATCTAATGTATTGTTCCATTCAATTTTTCAGCAGATTGCTTAGTTGATGGGTGGAAAGCTGAGCTAAGCCCCTGGGATGACCCAATGGACTGCAGGAACTCCTTCCAGAACTTAGCAGTAAACTGAACCCCGTGTAGTCTGTAGATATGCTTCACGAAATGTTTTGCCACCTTCTTGGGTGAGGTAATGAAACATCTGCAAGGACCCCTTATATCATTAGTATAGTACATCAGAATCCATCCTCTTCCATTGCAAGGCTAAAAGTAGATTGTAGGTCTAACAGTTGTTGAAATGTGAGGGCAATTGTTTTCAGCTCTTTCCGTTACTGGACTGGACATATATTGGGGGTGGGGGATGAAAACATTAGTGAAACAGAGTCACCCATCTCTAATCCAGGTTGGTAGAGCAATCCTATTGTATACATATCTGATTATTAAGTGCCATCAAAAAGTGCTCATTGTCCATTCTTAGCAGCTACACAGATATATTTTCTCCGTGATGATTTGTCTGTAGTCTGGCTTTTTTAGTTCTTTCAAAGGTGTATTCCTTGTCACTGTTACTGAGTCTATCTACCTTGCTGGTGGTTGTCCTCTTTCCTTCTACTTTTTCCAATACCAGAGCTTTTTCTAGAGAACTAGGTGTCCATGGTATGTGTCCAAAATGGGCTATTTTGAACCTGGTAGTTTATACTTTCAGTGAGAATGCTTTAATTTGTTTGATGACCCATTGGTTTGTTTTCCTGGCTGTTCATGATATTCTTCTCCAACACCAAGTTCCAAAACATCAATATAATTTCCTAGTTTTCAAAATCCAACTTTTGCTTCAATAGAGTGTCATAGGGAATATGCAAACCCTTACACAATTCTGAGTTCAGTAAGGCTGATGCCCCCAAAATGGGTTTAGATTGATCAATGGTAACATTATTTTTAAAGTGCAAACTTAGCCATACTTTTGTGTATTGAACGAAACTGAGATTTATTTCAGCATGGAATTATATAGAATTACTCTGTAAATTTAGCTGCTGCTGAACCAACCCACAATCTTGATAACCTAAATTCAGTCACTGAAGCATTTTGTCTTCCTTTCTAAGTTCTGCCACTTTTATAACTGTTGAAAATTTTCTTTGAAATGCCTTCTTTTAATCATCTATTCTATTCTTTAATTGCAGGGATTTCATTGTTGCACTATTTCTTATCATCTTGGCTGCTGCCAGAAGATGAGATATTAATAAGAGGTGTTCAGCTTCAATCATTACATAAAAACTCCCACAAGATCTTTTTCTAAGTTCTAACTTCTTACCACTCTGATTATGCTCTTTGTGAATCTTTCTCTGCTGTTTTCAGGTATGGAAAAGAACAAATAGAAGACAAATGAGGCTTCTGAATCTACCAGGCCTTGCCTCGATATCAGATTCCAATATTTTCTTCCAGCTATGCTGAGTTGCACTATCTTTCTAGTTATTATTAATTTGATAATTCAGCCTTTCCAAACAGAATTATCAAGGCATCTTACAATATTAATAAAGATGCAGGAATAAAAAATGAAGAATTAAAAGAGCACAATTAAAACATAATTGGAAAAAAAAACAGACGCAACTCAAAGTATTCCTTAGAAACCGTTTTTTTTTAAAAGTCTGCTTATCTGGTTTCTTTACCACTTTCCCACAATGCTGGATTCCAAATTAATCTTTTTACATAAAACAAGTAACATTTTAACAATGCAAAACACATTACCTAAAGCTTCTGGAGTGAGGTCATTTAAAATCTTATAAATAATAGAGGTGATTAGGAATAACTTTGGAGTCACTGTAAAAACCTACCAGAATATAATCCGAATATGAATAATTCATCCTAACACTTTAAAAATAGATAATAGGGAGCAGTATGCTATAGAAATATTCACAGGTTATTTTAAGTAAACTAAAATCAGTAGGTTCCAAAACCCAAGAGAGGCAGCACAACCACACAGGTCCCTAGCAGTCAAAGGCTAGTACTCACTGCTCAGTACTCTGCTTTCCCCCTTTTACTATATCTTTTCCTACTGCTAGAATTGGATATGTCTAGTTTAATGAAAAGAAGGATGGGGTGATATGATAGCAGTGTTCCAATATCTCAGGGGTTGCTACAAAGAAGAGGGAGTCAATCTATTCTCCAAAGCACCTGAAGGCAGGATAAGAAGCAATGGATGGAAATGAATCAAGGAGAGAATCAACTTAGAAGTAAGGAGAAATTTCCTAACACTAAGAACAATTAATCAGTGGAATGACTTGCCTTCAAAAGCTGTAAGTGCTCCAATACTGGAGATTTTAAAGAAGAGATTGGACAACCATTTGTCTGGAATGGTATAGGGTCTCCTGCTTGAGCAGGGGATTGGACTAGAAGTCCTCCAGGGTCCCTTCCAACTCTGTTATTCTGTATTCTGGTTCTCCAACTACTAGCGCTTATGAGTTTTTCTGCTGGAGAACAGTACTGTATCTCTTTCTATCTGCTTTAGTTCCTTCAGACTACAAACACATATATCAATACTACCACAACTAGCTGCCTCTCTGCTCAGCTTCTATAACCAACAATTGCTATGCTGGCTAGGGAGAGGATTTGTATGATAAATTTTCTTGATTCGACTGGAAGCAGCAAGACAGATGGGGAATAGCAGGCTCTGATGAGCCTTGCAAAATCCCGGGCTGACAAACCGCTGTCGAGGGGTCTTCAGACCAGATCTGTCCTGTAGGGACAGAGAAGAAGAAGAAGCACCTCAGACAACCAAGAGGAGCAGGCAAGTTCCTCAGAGGTCGGAGGAAACTCTTTGATTTGGCGGTGGGGGCAGCGGCTATTGTGGCCGCCATAAAACTGGGGCAACCGGACCAAGTTTTAGCAGGCACAGTGATTTGAATGCAGTATTAATGCTGGGTGAGTGATTGCCAGCTCATAGGCAAAAAGAAAAGAAAGAAAGAAAGAAAGGAAGGAAGGAAGGAAGGAAGAAAGAAAGAAAGAAAGAAAGAAAGAAAGAAAGAAAGAAAGAAACATTTTTAAATTGTTAAAAGGTGTCCCAGGGAATGTAAAAGTTTAAAAGGCATGGGGGAATGTAATGTAAATGAAGAAAGAAGAATAAAGCGGACGTTTAAAGTGGCAAAGCCTGAAATGAAACTTGATTTTTGGATTAAAATGGGTAGAGCTAATTAAAAAATTAATAGAAAAAACCCATAATAGATGTGAAGAGGATTGGAATATTTAAAAAGTTTTTTTTCTGACTGTTGAAGAAAAAACAAAGGAAAACTTAAAATTAAAGCCCTGTAATAGATTTTTTTTTAAAAAAAATCGATTTGGAATTTGGATTTGGATCTTGAGCCTAAAGTGGACTTGAGGAAATATAAAATTAAGAAGAGAAAGATAAAACTGGTAAATATTGGCAACGTGGATTTTAAACAAAATGGATACCTTCTTAGGCTGTTGATTGGAATTGTGGATTGGAGAGAGACATCTACAGGTGAAAAAAAGAACATTACAACATTGAACTTTTATTTTGAAAAATAAATAAATAAACCTTTTAAAGTGATAAGAGCAGTGGGAACTTTTAAGAAGGATCTGTTTGCTTGCAAGCTGTTCGACCTTGACAACCAAAGAAGGTGGATTATAACAAAACTTAAAATTGGAATAACAACAATCCAGAAATAATAAAATGCACAGGAACTAATTGAAACAATTAAAAAGATGCGAATATCACTTAATATGGAACTAAATGAAATGATTATAATGATGTATGGAAAACCCAAACTTGATGAACCAGAAACTATGTTAGAATATAAGTGGACAAAGAAACTAAGAATGAGAAGCAAGAAAATGATATTGAAGACAGAGACAAAGGCAAAAATAAAGGTATTGATTATGAAAAACTAAATGATTATATGGGAAGCAACAATAAAAAGGAGAGGAGAACTGGGAGAAAAGGGATAAGTTTAGTAATAAACGTGAACATTAAAGATTACATTGGGATTAACAATGATAAAAATAGAGATGGTGGAAAGAGGCAAAGAGAGAAAGAAGAGGGGAAGAGAAAAATGTAAAAAACTCAAATGATTACAATGGGATTAACAGTGGGAAAATAAAAAAGATGAAAAGGGGATGGAGAATAATTGGAATTACAGGGCAAAATAGAAGGGTTCAGGATTTCAAAATGGAGAAGAAAAAAGAGGGGAAAAGAAGAAAATAAAAATGGGAGAAACGGAGAAAGAAGTAATTAATAGAAAGGGAAAAGAGAAATATGTTGTATTCATTTAGAACTAAAAATGAATTGAAGTAAGATCTATAGATATAAATGAATTTTAGAAAACTCAATAGGTGAGATTGTAACAGGGGTGAAATGCTCCCAGTTTGGACCGGATCACGCAATCTGGTAGCGATGGTGGCAGGTGGTTCGAAGAACAGGTAACAAAAATCCCTGCGCCGCCCCCCCCCTCCCCACCATGCCCAGCTGAGCCGCGTGAGCATCAGAGGCTTTTTTTTAACTTTTAAAAGCATTTTTTCTACAACCTCTTCCAACGAAAAAATGCTTTTA
>JANHZT010005628.1:82004-93648 GCA_032468215.1 Stegonotus admiraltiensis
GAAGGCTATTGCTTAATGCATTGTAAGCCGCCCTGAGTCTCCGGAGAAGGGTGGCATATAAATCAAATAAAAAAAAAAAGATTCTGGATAATATGCTTCCATTTTATGGCAGAATTGTCCCATCAACAAGTTTTTAGTGAACAGCACTCAAAAACTAGTTTTACGTGAGAAAAGGCTGCAATTATATCAGATGTAAAACAAGATGACAAGTCAATTTATTCCTTTTGATAGGCAAATCACACTTTTTAAAGACTTCTGTGTCACCGTAAACATGAAGAAGCTTGTAAATGCTCATCATGAGCAATTGATTAACTCAATCATGGAAAGCACCTTGTTGCTACTGTTAGTGAGGGATGACTTTCAGGAATCAGCTAAAGCAGAAGTGGGCAAACATTGAGTGTCAAGAGCCTTGCTGACAGCCTCCATTCCCACGGGAAAGAAGATCACCTAGTAAAAACAGGGTTTGGGGTTTGTTTGCTTGTTTATTTGAGAAGCTGAGGGTTAGAGTGGATGGGGCAAAGAAAACATAAATCCCACACATGGAGAAGGCAGAATTTAAAGAGGAATTGCCATTTTGCAATTTTGCCTTGAGTTCATTTGAAACTTAAGCAGGGAATTGCTTTTAGAAGTGCCACACTGCATTTAGAAAGGGTTTAAGGTAGGATCTCCATACATCCCAAAGCTGCAAGTTGCCTATGCCCAGGATAGGATAAATATGAAATGTGGGATCCTATATGGTTCCACAAGCATCATTGGATATGGCAATCACACGTATGTGCAATTTTGTCCAACAGTCTGGATACAACTCTTGTCCCTGAGGGTGATGCGGTGGCTCAGTGATTAAGATGAGGAAAGCCAGCAGCCCAGGTTCGAGACCTGAGCACCATGTGATGGGGTAGGCTCCCATCCGCACGCCAGCTGCCCACCTAGTAGTTTGAAAGCATGTAATAACGAGTAGATTAATAGATACCACTTCAGTGGAGAAAGTAACAGCACTCTGTGACATCACACTGGCTACATGACTGCAGAATTGTCTTCAGACAATACTGACTCAATGGTCTAGAAATGGAGAGAAAAGTTACTGGCCCAAAGTCACCAGATAGCTTTCATACCTAACATGGAACTAGAACTCACAATCTCCTGGTTTCTTGCCTGATGCCCTAACCACTACACCAAACTGACTCTCTTTACATTCTAAATTCTGTTAACTCTCTTTAAATATTCATTCAATCATTCACTCATTCATTCAAAACTTTTTACATTGCCCTATGCAAAATAATCTCAGACAAACAGGTTAAACCTACACACAATACACAGTTTAGCACCGCATGAAAGACAAATACAATTAATAAAACCTCAGGTCCACAGCTTAGGCTGAAAAATAACCAAGATCAATGCTTTCTAGTTTCCAGGAAGGTATTCCAGGAAAAAGAGACACCACCTGAAATATCACTTCTCATTATTTCATAGGGAAGAACAATCATTTAGCAATGTTAGTGTCCTCCTGTGTCAGCTTTATAAACTTACATTGGCTGGTGAAAAGTAGCACCAATACTGTCACTGGCAATTAACAGCATTTAATTTTGAGGATGAGTTGGTATAATCAATTATGTATTTTAATTTGCTAGATAGCATTTTACAGAGCTTAATTTTCTGCAACTACACCTTTCAAATTATCTTCAGGTGGTGTTCAGAATATAATCAAACATTCCTTCCAGAACATTTGGCACCAAAAATATAGTGTCTCCTTCCTCTAAATGAAGCCAGATTTATATGTACAATAGTTACAGCTGAGGACTAAGGCATTCTAGCAGCTCTCTATTACATCATTATATTTCAGATTTTTGCATTAACTTTGGACATGTTTTCTCTGATTCTTATAGACTCCTAAAAGTTGCTATAGCCTGCAATGCTATTGATATCTTTACAGCATATTTAAAATATGATTTAAACTTTTCTTGCCCTCCAATCAACTTTTCTATATGTCAAGGTTATAAGCAGACATCCAGCCAGTTGTTAAGGATTTTTAAATCTTTATGAACCTAGCAATAGGATTTTCTCATGAGCCCTGAGCTGTGGATTGTCATCATCCCTGTTATTACTTCTACCATTACCCTTATTATCGCAACATAAATTGCTACTTGGGGAAGAGAAAAGCTGCATTAATTCTTCAATACATTTAAAAGTTGTTTATGACCTTGTTTATGGATATACAGGCTTGAAAGGGGATTAACTGGTGCTTTAAAAACATTAGACTGATTTCATATATATGTATGATTTTTACCTTGGCCACAATTAACTTTGAAAGAGATCACCCCAAGGTTATATCTGTTCCTTTTAAAGAAAGGGCACACATTAGAGATCTGGTTTAGCACACAAGCCTAATGCTCTAATTATTGCAATGAGCATTCTTCTATCCCATGACACATGAATGTGCAAAACTAATAAGTTTGCAGCCAGGAACGTTGCTCGTGTCCATCAGCAGAATGAATGAATTGGCCCCTCTTAAAAGCATTCAGAGATAAGAACACTGTCACACAGTTGAAAGTATGCTTGGAAGATAGTAGTTGGATGAAGTTAAAATGGTAATATTTGAAGGGCTGAAGAAAAAAAAAGAAAAACAGTCCTATTGCTACAAGCTGTCCAACTGCAGAACAGATTGACTGTGAACAGACTGAAAAGATGACAAAGTCTTTCTTTAAAAGACGTCTGCTTATCGGATATGCTTTTCCAACAAACCAAATGATCTTTGAAGTTCCTTCCAACTCTATTATGCTACTGTAGGAACTTGATTTGGGAGGCTGTTTTGCCAAACAGCCAAAGAATAGAACATATCTAATATTCATTATGCCTCCTGGTGACCTATTTCAGCATTAAACTTGGTGAAGCAGTGGTTCTCATATAAAACTGGATATTCTGCTCATTTGTATTTGTCTCTGTCATCATCACCACCACCTCCACCCATTTGTGCATTATTGTATACAGTAGTTTCCCACGCTGCTATCTTCTTTCTGGAGAATCCTAGAGAATTATATGAGACCCATCTGCGACAAACTTGCAGACATCCAAAACACGCAAGACTAGAGATTAATTATGAAATTTAAAAAGCCTACGGTATCATAAGATATGCACGCAGCAGAAAACAGTATTAATTCTCCAACAAAATGACACGAAATAGGGAACAAACATTTGAAACAGGGAGTTATACAGTCTAGAAGCCATAATGAAGGGGACTGTATTTCACATACTCGTCCATATTATTCTTCATTTAAAAAGTGTAAGGACCAAGCATCAATGAATTAAGTACAAATACTCAGATGTTAAAATGAAGCATTCCACAGCCATATCTAATCAGTAAGAAATCTATCCTTATTTAACCAAACATGCTATCTTAAAGAAAATCCAAATTTTCAATATGATATAAATAGAATTATAGTCCAAAAAGTAGATTTCATGGTTAATTAAATTCTATTATCAACAAT
This sequence comes from Stegonotus admiraltiensis, assembly GCA_032468215.1. Lineage (NCBI taxonomy): Eukaryota > Metazoa > Chordata > Lepidosauria > Squamata > Colubridae > Stegonotus > Stegonotus admiraltiensis. Next base: position 85,487 of record JANHZT010005628.1, read on the forward strand.
CTTTAACAATGCTTAGTTTCTGAGTCAGATTTAATCAGCAACTTATGCAAAAAATTTCTAAAACTTTGGTGTTACAAAGTATTCAAATTCAGTCAAATCTCATCTTAATCTTTATTATGGCCATTGGCATTGACAAAATTACCATCAATCAATTGCAAAAGGCAGCTGCACTTGGAACAGCTTACATCCTGTGACAATAGCTTGTACACTATCAAACAATATTTCTTTAATCCAGGTCCTTGGGAAGGACTTGATAGGTGGATAATTCAGTCTAAACATCTGGCTGACTATGTGACCTACAACAACAATAATAATAATAATAATAATAATAATAATAATAATTGGAAGAAGAAGAAGAAGAGGAGGAGGAGGAGGAGGAGGAGGAGGAGGAGGAGGAGGAGGAGGAGGAGGAGGAGGAGGCAGTTAGGCTGCTCCCCTCCCCCCAATTCTTGATCCTTCCTTTCTGTCACCAGACAGGAAGTTAGGCTGCCATGACTGGGTCTGGACAGCTATCAGGTGCAGTTCCAACAGTCATGGGATTACCATCTTTAGATCGGTAGTGGCTTAGCCACCATGAACCAACCCAGGAACCTACCACCACTAATGATGAGAAAAAAATAAACAAAATTCCATATTGGGTCAGTTGTCGCTCAGGTCAACAAGGACTGCTTTGGATGCTATGGCTTCTGGACATCTGTCGAAAATGGGGCTACAGGGCTCAGTTGTTACTGCTAGGGATCCAGGACATGCAACTGCAAAGCGACTGGAATAAAAGTGCAAAACTTGGACAATGGAAGAAAATTGAGAAATCATCAAATATTACTACCAGGCAGAACCAACAGCCAGGGGATTTCAGAAAAGAATGATGCAACTGTGGAAGAAAAAACACTCGGAAAGTGATATAGCTGAACAAAGATTAATGGATCAAAGATGCTTCATCGTCTGTAAAAAAGTTTTCACAGATTGGAAATGCAACATCTAGAAATATTGGCTAAAAAGAAAACAACAAGTAATGATGAACAAGCTGAAGAAACTGTTCCAACACCTGAACAAACTGACCAGCCAGTGGAAGAAACCAACATACAGGATGAAGATCCTCCTGTGCAACAACTCGAAAGTGTAGAGCAGTGGTTCTCAACCTTCCTAATGCTGCGACCCTTTAATACAGTTCCTCATGTTGTGGTGACCCCCAGCCATAAAATNNNCCCCCCCCCCCCCCCCCCCCCCCCCCCCCCCCCCCCCCCTAGTTAGTCAGTATTGCTAAATTAGTTTACCTAAAATTGTATGTGTGAGTGATTTTAATCAAAATCTAATTTCCTCTCTTCTTAGAGCAACTGAAATGAAGATTTTTTTTTTCTAATTTGCTTTTTGCAGTTCAGGTTTCTCATAATTCTTTGAGGGGAGTGACAGGACCGTGAAAAACTGTCTACTGTTACAAAGCATTAAAAAATAAGATTTTCAAATTGATGTGCTAAATTAAAAAAAATTTAATGCTTACGATCAAAAGCTATAGAGTATGCATGAGGCCTTCGGTATAGTTAGAGGCACCAGCATTTGTGTGCATGTTTGTTTGTGTGTATTCCTTCAGTTCTCCCAAGGCAAGTCTCTGTGAAAATTTACAAGTTGTAAGCAAAGAAAATGTTATAAAGCAGCATGGTTGGGGAAAAAAACACCATTTAATTTCTCTTTCTTCTTCTGCCAGAGGTGTGAACTTTTAACATACTCAGCAGCAGCAGCAGCAGGAAGAGGAAGAGGAATCTTGTATGAACAGCACTGGACACTGTCTGGTTTCTTTCTTCCTTGCTATGATGAGAGACAATATTTAACATACAGTTAATTCTGTATTACCCATTGTCATTCTAGTGGATGCAAAACTTGGGTAAATTAATCATGCATGTAAGAACATCCTGATTATTACAACTAAGGTTAAATCTGGATTCTACATATCCCATGTTTCAAATCACTCTTGTTTCTCCCATTCCTGGGTAATATATTTCCTCTTTTTCTGATGCTGAGCAAGCAATTACCTAATTTGACAGGCCCTCGCAAAAAATGCAGACTCTTCAGCTACACTGGACATATGTGTCCCAATTTTCTTTCCACATTTCACCTGGTAATCATTTTTTAAATGTGAAAGCCATTCTCCACTCAGTTTTCACGCAGCCATACCTCCAGGCCACTGCCTCACGGTCTAATTTGCTCTCCTCTCTCCCTTTCAGCCAACCAACATTCCATTTCAAACCCCTTTTCCCCCATTTTTGCTTTCCTACTGAATTAGTACGGTAGTACATTAGTCCTCAACTTACAATCATCTGTTTAGTGACCATTCAAAGTTGCAACAGCACCAGAAAAAGTGATCGATGACTGCTTTTCACACTTACGACCATTGCAGCATCCACATGGTCACATGATCAAAATTCAGACACTTAACAACTGGCATGTATTTATGCTGGTTGCACTGCCTGGGATCATGTGATCATTTTTTGCGACCTTCTGACAAGCAAAGTGAAGGGGAAGCCAGATTCACTTCATAACTGTGTTACTATCAACTTCAGTGATTCACTTAGCAACTGGGACAAGAAAGGTCATAAAATGGGGGAAATCACTTAATAACTGTCCTGCTTAGCAACAAAAATTTTCCGCTCAATCATGGTTGTAAGTCAAGGACTACCACCAAGGCACAAGTCTGCAATACTGGAGGTAATCCTCATGACTCCATTAGCTTTATTTTGCTGCCATTATTCTGAGCAATAGTTACATGGCGTTTTTACACAGGCCTGTCAACAAGCAAGGTTGAATGAAAGTGGCAGATCTTTTTGAAAAGCAAATAACAACCGCAACAACATCCAATCATGTTCCCCGAGAGTATAGGTAGTCCTTGACTTAAACCATATATTTAGCGATTGTTCTAAGTTACAAAGGCACTGAAAAAAATAGCCAGTTACAACCAGTCCTCATGCTTATGACCATTGCAGCATTTCAGGGTCAAGTGATTGCCATGTGCGACCTTCCCAACTGGCTCCCAACAAGCAAAATCTATGGGAGATGCTAGATCACTTATCAACTGCAGTGATTCATTTAACAATTGTGACAAAAACATAGTAAAATTGGCCACAACTCACTTAATAACTGTCTTGTTTATCAACAAAAATTCTTCCCCCTGTTATGGTTGCAAGTTGCAGGGGGTCGTAAAGAAAACCATTGCTTAATCCAAGTAGATGGCAAAGAAGCTGATTGTATTTGATAGCTGCTGTGTCCAGGCTCCAGTTCAGTCCACAGGGGCTGCCTCGCACTGATTGGCTGTTTAAGTTTAAGCGTGAGTATGTAAGGAGCTGTCAAAAGTGCTGACAGCCACTGCTCCTGTTAGCCGAGCAGCCGCGCTAGCTGCAAAGCTATGTGAACCTGTTAACGGGAATGTTAACAAATAAATACTGTTAGCTTTTACCTAATCTGTCTTGCCTCAGTCTGTTTGTCCCTAACAGGGACATAACAGCTGGTGACGAAGGTGGGATATTTATCCTGACCGACCTGAGCTACAGACAAGAGTGAAAGAAAGTCAGTACGCTGAAGTCACAATAAAGAGCTAAAGCGCAAACCACGATGAGAAGTTGCCCGACAGTTCCTGATAGAGCACTGAGTCCCCCGACTATGGAAAATTTTATATTGTTGTTTTTAGTTGGCTGTACACCACCCTGAGTCCTTCGGGAGAAGGGCAGTATAGACGTATAAATAAATAAATAAATAAATAAATAAATAAATAAATAAATAAATAAAATGACAGCCTTGCCTGTTTTCACTGCTTTTAACCCAGAAAAACAATCCTGGGATACGTACTTGGAGAAATTTGAGTGCTTCTTACTGTCAAATGACTATGGAGGCATCTCAAATGATAGAAAAAAAGCATACTTGCTATCCTACTGTGGGAATGAGCCATTTGAAATTGCAAAAAATCTTTTGGCACCTCAGAAATTATACACAGTACCTTGGGATGTCATTCTAGAAAACTTGAGGACTCACTCACTACTCTCCAGCACCCTCCTCTTTAGCAAGGAGGCATGCATTCTATCATAGGGACCAAAAAGAGGGGGAAACTATTAATCAGTACAATGCTGCCCTCAGAGCTGCTGCTTTTTTCTGTGATTTTGAACATCTAGAACATTCATTAAGAGACAGACTAGTATGTGGCATCAGAGACCTAAAACACCACCTGCTGACAAAAACAATACTCCCTCTTCAATTGGCTCTGGACGAGGCAAGGGCTGCAGAACTTTCCAATAAATCTTCCTCTGTGATACAAAAGACTATTGCTAAAGTTCCCACCAAAATAGAGGCTGTACATTCTGAAGCAACTGACACAGAGGGGGACACAGTGGAAGAAGAGGAGGAGGAAGTAAATTGCCTCAGCCAGCCCAGAGACCGGAAAGACAACAAGGAGAAAACAACAAGCCAGGTGTCCTGCCTGAGCTGTGGAGGGCAACATATGAGATCTTCTTGCAAATTTCGGAACGCAGACTGTCTGAGATATGGTAGAAAGGGCCATTTAGCTAAAGTATGCAGAGCCACGCAACCAACTTCTAAAACCCTAGAGAAGCCAACCAAATTTAAGAAAACACAATTCAAAAATTACAACAGGGGTGAGGACTGCTATACCGTAAACAATGATAGCTACCACCCTGAAAATATAATTGGAAATGCAATTGGGAACAAGAAAAAGAAATTTGTTTGTCACCATCTGTCAGGTGTGCCTCCTTTCAGTACTCAAGAAAGAAAACCCCCGACTCCATTTTCATAGAGAAAGGTACTTTTATTGAGTATGAACTGAATGCAACCAAATAAAAGCAAGGTCTGAGGCAATTGGTGTGAAAATCACATGTAGAAAGCATCCCTAAAACCCTTCCCCCAATTGTCCAGTCAGGATTATCCAATCCGCATACCCCCCAAGGGTTATGTGGGGTGCAGCGTTCGATGGTACCATCCTCCTCGTATGCCACAACAGTTGACCTTGAATGGTTATCAGTGCTCTTCTCAGCTTCAGAGAAAACGCTGGGGAAACTTTCTCTCCTCTTCTCCACCAGCTCACTTCCCCCCTCCCAGACATTCAAACAGCTCCCCCCTCCCCCCAGTACAATGGCAGCTGAGCAAGCAAGCAATAAAAAAGTGGAGGCTGACATTCGGCCCTCCGGCAGAACAGACATTATTCCTACAAGAAAACAGAATAAGGGAAAGTAGATAATTACAGAACCAGGAGCATGACTACAGCTCGAAGATTAAGGTTTATCAGGACATTTGGAATAAAATAATTGCAGCTGCTTCGGAACCCAAACATCTCACTTATTTACCCATTCAGCCTGAGCTAACGGGAAATGTTTCCAGGCCACCAAGTACTGCACCTTACCGCGATGTTTCCTCAAATCCAATATTTCTTTGACTTCACAGTTCTGTTCCCCTTCAATGAGTATGGGGACAGGAGGAGGTTCTTGGTCCGGACGCAAAGGGGATGAATGCTCTGGTTTTAGCAAATTGACATGAACACCAGATGAATCCTTCGCAAGGTTTTAGGCAACTCTAATTGCACCGTAAGTGGGTTAACTATGCGTACGATAGGGAAAGGACCCACATATTTTGGCCCAGGTTTTTTCTACTTTTGGGTAGTTTGCAAGTACTTGGTGGAAAGGAAAACCTTATCTCCTACCTTATAATCCCTACCCTGAGGTCTTTTCTTATCAGCTTGAACTTTATGAGCTTGGTGAGCCTCATCCAGGGCCTTACTTGTTACTGACCAAGTACCATGTAGCTGTTCAATCCATTCAGCCAAGGAAGGTATTTGTGGGTTTTCCTGAGGCAACTCTGGGATGGGCACAAAGTCTTGGCCAGAGGCTACTTTAAAGGGGGTAAACCCAGTATTGCTGTGTATAGAGTTATTATAGGCGACCTCTGCAAACGGCAGCAAGTCCGCCCAGTCATGTTGCTGATAATTTATGTAACATCTAAGGTATTGTTCCAACACCGAGTTAGTTCTTTCACAAGCCTCATTGGTCTGACGGTGGTGGGCAGAGCTTAACCCCTGGGCAGAGCCTAACAACCCCAGGAATTCCTTCCAAAAGTGGAGGTGAACTGGACCCCTCTGTCCAAGATTATTCTCTCTGGAGCCCCATGTAGTCTGTACACATGTTGGACAAACAATTTAGCCAGAGTTTTAGCCGAAGGGATCTTGGGACATGGGATAAAATGAACTTGTTTAGAAAACAAATCAGTAACCACCCAAATGACTGTATTCCCTCCACTTTTGGGTAACTCAATAATAAAATCCATGGAGATTTTCTTCCCAGGGGGCTCCTGGCCTGGCTACACTCTGAAGCAACCCAGGTGGTTTCCCAGGAGGCCTCTTTGCTGAAGCACATATGGGGCAGCTCGCCACATAGGCTTCTATGTCTTTCTTCAGCACCAACCAACAGAATTGTCATTTAACTAAATGTAATGTCTTCACAAAATCAAAATGCCCAGCGATTTTAGCATCATGGGCGTATTGCAATACTGTCCCCCTCAGGCAGGCGAGACCCTCCCGAAGTGTACACTCATTGGAGTGGGCTAAAAACCACTCGTCAGTTTTTAGTGCATCTTTCAACTGCTTGCTCAAGTTTCCAGAAAAGGTTAGATCTAGCTCTGGTAACCACTGGTGCCGCCAGCTGTTTCGAGGGGATAACCAGACAGATTACTTCCTCTCGAACACTATTGTATTGAGGCAGTCTTGAGAGGGCATCTGCTATAAAGTTCTTCCCTCCAGGAAGGTAGCACAGGGAGAAATTAAATCGGTTAAAGTGTTGGCCCAGTGGACTTACTTAGGTGACAGTTTTCGTGGTGTTTTTAAAGCCTCTAAGTTTTTGTGATCAGTCCACACTTCAAAGGGGTGCTTGGCCCCTTCCAGGAAATGCCTCCACAGTAACAGCACCCAACAAACAGCAAAAGCCTCCTTCTCCCAGATGGCCCATCTCCTCTCGGTCTCAGATAATTTCCGAGAGGTATAGGCACAGGGTTGTAAATTCCCTTTGGCATTGGCTTGAAGTAACACCACCCCAATGGCCACATCACTGGCATCAGACTGAACAACAAAGGGGGCTTCCATGTCAGAATGTTTAAGAACCAGTTCGGCAGCAAACAGTCATTTCAGTTTCTCAAAAGCCGCCTGACAGTCCATAGTCCACTCAAGAGGCCGGGAGGGTTTTGGCCTTGACTCTCCTTTTGTTTTCAGAAGGTTAGTAATCGGTAAGGCAATTTTTACAAATGAGGGGATGAACTGTCAATAGAAATTAGCCAAACCCAGGAAACTTTGTAGTTGTTTGCAGGTGTGTGGGGGAGCCCATTTCAACATGGCCCGGACATTTTCTGGATCCATTTCTATCCCCTCATGTGAAATGCGGTTCCCCAGATAGTCAATTTTAGTCTTGTGGAATTTGCATTTTGATAGCTTAGCGTAAAGTTCAGCAGCTCTAAGTTTTTTCAGGATGGCTCTCACCAGTTTTACGTGGTCGTCCATGGTCTCAGTGTAAATAAGAAAGTCATCAAGTTAGACCAGCACCCCCTTGTACAGGTGTTCGTGCAATACTTTGTTGATCAGTTGCATGAATACTTCAGGGGCTTCTTGCAGTCCAAAAGGGAGCACCCAAAACTGGAAACATCCCAGCGGGAGTTGAAGGCAGTTTTCCATTCATCACCTTCCTTAATCCGAACTCTATAATATGCCTCCCGCAAGTCCAGTTTTGTAAAAATCTTTCCTTTGCCCAAGTGGGCTAGTATGTCCTTCATGAGGGGCAGGGGCCCATGTTCATACTTATACCTGTTATCTTTTACATGTTTGACAAACCAAATAAAAATAAATATCCACTATTTCACACCCTCCCTGTGGCTAACCTTAAGCAGAGGCTGTTTTCCAAATGATCAAATCATACCAGATTTTAAAGGCCAATCTCCCTCTTAAAATTAACTAAGAGAATTGTTTTTAAAAACAAGGGCCTCTGAAAAGGAAATTCTGAGTGAGATTACACAGTGTTGTGGCCCGCCCACCGCCTGCGCAGCTCGTGATGGATTCTGAGGTCGAGGATCTTGACGTGGGGTCGCCCCTGCAACTGGTGCAGCCGCCGAGCGATTCGGACAGAGAGGAGGCC
>JANHZT010005629.1:15860-26706 GCA_032468215.1 Stegonotus admiraltiensis
TTTGAGTGACAGGGAGCCGCAGCAGAGGGGTGAAAGAGCCACATGCAGCTCCAGAGCCACAGGTTGCTGACCCCTGCCCTAGACTGTTAAATTCCAGGATGAGCGGGGAAAAACTCCTCCCAATTTGCTGGCCTGGCCATACCTGCTGGTGACCACAATGTAGGTCTTTCCTCTTCCTGGGATTGGACAATAGTGCTGGAAGTTCTCGGCCTCCAGCTTCTTGATGTGGGAGTTCTGGAGAGGAAGTAAAAATGCTTCAGATTAGATCACAGCTGCAGTGTTTAAACTCTTACACAAGGCACGACTGGCTTGTTCCGGACTGACCTCCCTCCCAATGGAGCCCCATCTGAGATGCAGTGAAGACAGTGTGAAGTGGAGCCTCAACTGAGACTATCTGGAGGCCTTCAGTCCTGAGCCAGCAGAGAGCAGGGCAGGGCAGGGTGAAGGGAGCAGCCACATGGGCTGACGAGAGAAGAACAAAAGTCTCCCGTGCAGTTCAAAGATGCCACTCGGAGGAAACAGGAGGTGGAGCCCAATTGCCCCCCCCCTTCCCTCTGCAGCTGGGATGGGCAATGAGGTTCCCATCCAGATGTCTAGGAGCCTGACCGCTTCCTCACTGGCTATCTTGGCTGGGGGAAAACAGGTGCTGAAGCTCTCTCTAGCTGAAAGGCGACTGCAGATTATTGGCCCCTTCTCGAAACAGGGGCCCAATTCTCAGGGAAAGTGGCAGAGGATACAACTGTCACCCACCTTCAAAAAAAAGGTTCTCACAAGTTTAGGTACAAAAAACAAAATTTTAATTCACCAGTTCATAGCATTATGTACACACTTCTGCAACATTACAAACTGAAGAACAATATGAAGTGGGAAATATTACCAAGAACTCACTTTATTTGGGGGAGGGGGAGGAGGAGGAAAGCCTTGTTGAGAAAGACAAGGCTTTTCTTCCATTGAGAGGGAGAGCAGCTCTGTAAAAGAGGAGGGCAGGCAGGGGCCACGATTCCCCCTCTGCTGCTCTGGGTGGGCAGCTGGGGCTACTCGCTCTCAATATGAACCGGATTTAGCACATATTCTGGGGGAAGAATTGTTTCATTATCCCCAAAAACGTCTGCAATAAGGATACACAATATGTCTCCCAACATAATTTGTCACTTTAAATCAATGTAGCAAAACCGTGCATTGAAAGGAAATATATACGTTTGTAAAAACGTTAAAATAGATACGTGTTTCTGAATACATCCTTCCTTTTCAGCATCAAGGCACAGGTGTAACTGTTGGAAGAGAATCAACTGACTAACCTGGACAGGACTCTTAAGATACCCACTATCTACAAAGGGACCTCTGGGTGTTAATGTAGTTTGAAATGGTCAGATTCCCTAACAAACATTCTAGTAGATGTTCCAGTCAGATTTTGATGGAAGATTGATTGTGAAACTACAAGTCACACAAGTTTCTGACTTAGGGTCTCCGGGAAGACCCCAAAAATCTCCACCCACAGTAAAATACATGTAGCTGGCTGCTTTTATCCATGTTGATGGTGAAAGGACAAAACCTGGGTGAGATCATCATGGCATCTGTGCTGCCTTTTTTGTGTGTACGTTGTGACGTTGTACACAAGTATGCCAAACACAGTGCACATTTTGCCGCCTGCCTGGGGAAGCCAGTGCAGAACGAGATGCTCAGGACATGCCAGCGGTTTTATTATAAGGCCCTCAGCCAGAGACCCTCCTCTTTGCATATCCTACAATGATGTTCCGCAATAACTCTCACAAAAACGTCTTTGGTCTCCGTTACAAACCATTTAGGAAGAAGGGTCTCCTCCCCAAAGGGGAGCCCTCTCTCTCCTGGCCCCCTGTCCTATCTCGCTCTCCAGCCGCTTCCTACCCAGAGCCCCCTTCCCTAGCAGCTCACTACTCTTGGCATGAAGAAGTAGTTGCCCCGACATTCAAAATGAAGACTATCAAAAGTATGAACAATATGCAAAGGCTCAGTGATAACCACACCCAACCAGTGGATGTCTCTGGAATTAAGTCTTTCACGTTTAAAGCAAACCAAGGCAGATAAAGATGGTTAAGTTAATCAGGAAAAGAGAAGCGTAACGGGTGATTCCGTTGGTCCAGCCAGGATTGGGCATGCATGGAAGGAGAAAGGGAGAAAGAAGAGTAACGTTAGAGAGGGGTTTGGGATGCAGTTCAAAGATCGCACAACAAGGCGGGGAAAGAACATTTCAGAAAGGGCTCCCCACAGCCAACATCCACAAAAGCAAGAGAAAGACCACTTGCCCTTGCCCTTCGTGCACACACACACACACACACAGGCACATTTAGGCAGCCGCGTTTAGACACTGTACCTCAAATAAGTCACAACCGTCAGCCTCGCCTCGGTCGTAGGGCCGAATGATCCCGTCTTCGCGAATGAGGCGAGGGGGGCGCAGGCTGGAGACTTCTTCGGTAGACTCGGCCACTCTATGAGGAGAGGGAAGGGAAGTCCTTTCTAGTGAGGGGGCCTTCTGGAAAGATCCGTTCCCTCGGATTCTTCTACAGCCCATTCCAGAGGGACTCCATTCCACAAACTCTTTCAGGGAGAGTAGCTAGCAGAAGGTGGCCTGCTGCTCTGCACCGAAAGGCCCAATGCACACAACCAAGAAGACGACACGGGGCTTGTGTGTGCGTCCATGTCCTCCTTCTCACCCGGGTTCTCATATGCCGATTTCTAAGCGAGGCTGCCTTGGTCTCCTTCTGAAAAAGGAGGCCTGGGAAGTAACCCCCAGACGGCTGCTGGGCTCACCTCTGGATCCCTTGGAAGGCACTGCTGGCCATGTCAATGATGCCCCCGGTTGGGCGGGCCACCACTCCCACCAGTCCCTTCCCGATGCCCTTGAAGAAGCCAGACGCGCCCTCCTTCTTGGCACCTTTCAGGATCAAGGGTGAGAAAATCAGGGTGGCATTTTCTGACTGCAGACAGTGCCACTAAATTCAAAGCATTTTAATTTCAGGCCATCCGCAAGAAGCGTTGGTTTTCTCTTTAACATTTCACTCTTTAGCGTTGTTATCTCTTGCTTCATGTTTCACTTCATATCATGACTTCATATTTCAGGTGATTCCAATCAGGGACATTTAAACGGAACATGCAGCAAAGCAGTTACCAAAGTTGCTGTCATTTATGCGCTTCTTGACTGAATTCTGTGAGAATTAACTTTACTCCAGCTCACTTACCTTCTACAGGTTTTGTGACTATCCCAGTTACTCCGCCAACAACTCCCTTAAAGAAAGCAGGGGGGAAAAAGATGGAGTTGCAGGTTGGAATGGCAAAGTTTCCCATTCATTTCACCCCAACCTTCCACTTTGGGGGAAATTTTGAGTTCAAAGCTAAAACGGGTTCAGCCTGCTCAAATTTTCGTCTGAAGGCAATTCATCAGAAGCAGAAATTTTGATAATATAAGACACACAATCCAGTCTGTAAAAAACAAGGCTATAATCCACTTTCCATGAAGAAAAGTAATTTGGGAAACTAGCTTGTCCTATTAGCAATGAGAAGGTTGGGTGTCAATTCTAGGAATTCCTCAGCATGAATCCAGCTGACCTGGCTGAAATCGGCCTAAACCCCAGAGAGCAGAGGCCCCAGAGCCCTGCGGGGCAGGAGATTATCCAGCCTTTCAAGAACTGGCTGCAACTTTTGCCAGGTTCTGGTGCCAGGAGGTCTTCTGGGCCACTGGCTGGCTGGGCAGAAGAAGCCGAACAAGCCCTAGGAATTCCAACCCAGCTTCACGTTTCTGACATGTTTGGAAAACTCTGGTCCACAGAAAAAAGTGCCAAACGCTGTATGCCTTGTTCCCAAAATGTCTAGGAAACACCTAACACTTGAAAACGATATCAAAACAGAATGTTACTGCATGTAATTAATAATTCTATTTCTGTTGTTTTGGTAGGCTGTCTATTTATTTATTTTAAATACTCACTAGCAGAAGAAAATGAAACAGACCCAAAACACAATACACATAGCACCAATTGGAGGTGGAGTTAATTTAATACAGCGGGGGCGGGGGGGGGAGGGAACCCAGAATTCCAAGGAGCATCTAAAGAACATCCTACCCTCAGAAAGCCCTTTCCACCTTTGGCGAGGCTGTCCCCAAAGTCCTTCGGCTGGCGCCCCATCTCCTCCCGTCTCTTCTGCTGGAACTCCTTATCCATGGTGATGGCAGCCAGGCCTTTTCCGACTGAGCCAGTGATGCGGGACACCACGCCTGCTGCACCACCTGCCAGCCAAGGGGAGTTTAGGGATGCGCCAATGGAGAGCAGCTCAAGGAAGCTTCTCCGCCCACCGAAGGTGCCCCACCTACCGACAGTGTGGCCAAGGAGACTCCTCACGCCAATCACAAGCCCCTCGGCAAACTCTTCAGGTCCCTGGACCGCTCCCTACAGAGAAGCAGATGATCCCAAGCGGATTTTGAGAGCAAAGCTAAGCGTCCAGCGGGCGTCTAGCACTCTGCTCTTGTCAATGGTGGCTGTGGACGGCTCAGGCGGCAGCTGAAGCCTTGGAGTAATTTACTTAAAACTACACGGCTGCCAGCATGGAAAAGCCAAAGGAGCCTTCAGGTTGACTCCACAGCCTGACTCTTGTCGCACAACTGGCAGCAGCCCTGAAGGGAGTCACGAAGGAGAGCTGAGATTTCACGGATGTCCCCCTCCCCTGGGGTTTATTCGTCTTCAGGGCTTCCTTCCGAAACAGGCCTTTCTTAAAAAAGCATGGGGCAGGAGGATTTGGTGGGGTGGGAAGGTGGAACCTCCCCAGACACCACGTTCCCAGGTTTTCTGCTGTCAATCATCGTGCCATACCTGGAAGGGCTCGTAGAATAGGGCCTCCACACCTTCCGAAAGGCCTCTGATTAAGCCGAAGGGGTTGCCCAGGACATCCAGCCCCAACACAAGAATGTACATCTGCTTCAGGAACTTTAAACAAAAAAGAACACGAAAAATGAGTGTTTGAAACGATGGGCAGGCCTATCCTGGAAGCAGGAGAGGAGGGGAGTGAAAGGAGGAAGGATTATCAGGTCCAAAGTAGCAGCACTTAAGCAGGGGAGAAACCGCAATGGCTCCAGGCTGCACTTGCTAATGGGGTTTATGCAAAGGGGGGAGGGGGAGGGGCAAAGGACAGGGACGACTTACTTGCCCGCTGTAATGGCCAATGACTCTCCACAGCAATTCATTTCTTTTGTAAAACTGGTATTTGATTTCGAAGAAAGCAAGCCTGAAAGCAGCAGATAAATGGCCTCATGAAGATCCATCGCTTAGGACTCTATTGTCCTCTGCTGTCAAGCAGCAGCTTACCTCGACAAAGCATCAGACGATACCCCACGAGAAGACACAAGCAACAAACGAGGGGGGGATACAAACACGGTGAAGGGGTGTGTGCGTATAGGTAACACATGATGGTGAATGGGTGACGGTTGGCGCCAGCGCCGACTTCACAGTGCCAGCCTTTGCTGTACACCATTGCGAGAGTAAATCCGGGTGCTCTAGCTGATCCCTTGTGTGCGTGTCGTGCTTCCCGGTTTCGGAGAGATGGTTCCTGAGAGGCTGAGATCTGCATTTAAAGAATCTTACCAACACTACTCTATAGGAAGGCCTTGTGGAGCAAGCTATCTTCATCCCGTTTTACTGAAACCCAGCAGAGCTGACAAGTCATCCAGGAAGCCGATTGGGGGTCAAAATCAGATTTAGAGAAGAGGCTTGACGTTCCTCACCACTTAAAGAGCGTGTGATTATTTGGGTGGGTGAGAGTCCTTTCTCTGCTAGCAAGCCCAGGTTGGCATGTCCAAGAATTGACACGTGTGATGGCAAGGAAATGGGAAGCGATTGAGCCCTGCAAAACTTCATCCTCTAGGGCATGTCTGAAGGGTGACAAGAAGCTCATGGCTCAGGCCTGGGTGTCTCTGGGACATCCCTGTCTGTCCTTCCCAGGCCTTCCTTGCAGGGAATGTCGTCTGCAGGGACCTAAACTCCTGCCTGAGATCTTCATGGCTGCGTTTTAGAAAAGCCATCACCGCCTGGCTTTGTGGACAGATACATTATGAAATCTAATCCCTCTTGTGGTTTGGGACTTGATTTAAATGGAGTTTGTATCTTTTGCCTTGGAAAGGTAGTGTCATTTTGATGTTGTTGCGTATGGATTTTTCAATCCTTATTTATCCAATGGGTTTTTTTGCTGCTCCAAATCTGGATTGACAGGAGCAGCACAGAGCTCAAGAAATACAGGAATCCCTGTCTGTACAGTCCCTGACCCATTGTCCCACTGGAGGTCCCCGGGCTGCTTCTACTCCCAACAACCTCCTGAGATGAACCCTGAAGCCCCTTACTTGAAGATGAGGTCATCCACATCGGTCAAGGTGGCTCCAATGCTCTTCAGAAGCAGATTGACAGAATGGATGGCGATGACATCACCCTGGCCGGACTCGGACGCATCGGTGCCAGAGCCCAAGGAAAGGCTCAAATGGAGCTGGCAAGAGAGAAAGCAGCGCTTAAGAGAGCCGCTGAAGCTCAAAAACGTTGTCCCCCTAATGAGAAGAGAGGGTTCCTTGGAGAAGACCCTGGTGTTGGGAAAGGCGGAAGGCAAAAGGAGAGAAGGGGACGGTAGCGGAGGAGATGGTTAGGGGGGGTCTTCGATGCAATGAAGGTGAGTCTGGGGAAACTCCAGGAGACGGTGGAGGGCAGGGGGCCCTGGCGTGCTGTGGTCCATGGGCCGCGAAGAATTGGATATGACTTAGTAACTGAACGACAATAACAACAAGAGAGCCATTGTTAGTTACTAAGCTTTGCTGAATGCAGGATTCATTTAAATACCACTTTAAAAAAAACTATTGAGTTTTCAGTTAACTTATTTCTGTCAGCTTTTTTAATTCTGGCAAGTTTCATATTCATATTCATATTCATATTCATTCATTCATTCATTCATATGGTCTACTTTCAAAAAGTTCAACATCAACCTTATTTCAAAGCTGGCTCTCGATCCTGTTTGCATTTTATTAAATTGAGGAGGGAATCAAAGAATTCCATAAGGAACATTCCGTTGAATTTTCAATTTAGCATTTCTGCACAGAAGTTAAGAAATTTAAATGCAAAACCATCTGATAAAAAAGACACTTTTAAAATATTGGGGGACAGGGAGAAATAGAACCAGAAATAATGCCTTCTATTAGGGCCATGATAATGAAAAGCAAATTATGGAATTTGTGGTCCTCTAAAACAAGGCTTTAGGCTCAAAAGTATTAAAAAAAACAGAATTTAAGGCAGGTTCCACAAATTATTCCAAATTAACCCAAGAGATGTTTTCTTCCATCTAGTTAGCTAGCTAATGGAGAAAGAAATTAAACTTTACCATATATGGAAACAGAGCCCGAATGCCACAAAGCCATTTTCTCTCTGCTGGGCTCATGGAAGGATGTAAAACAGGAAAATGAGGAAGGGGCTGTGTCGTTCTCCTCAGAGGAGGGGGGGTCTCAGGCGGTGCTCACTGGAGGGAATAAGTGCTTTTGGCGCTAAAGCCTTGGCACTTGGGCCAAACTGCAAACCTCAAAGCTCCCACCTAAATCTGAGGCATTTGGGTAAATGCTTCGTCCCTTGCAAGTGCGCTGTGACTGCCTTGTGCCAGGGGCGATCTCTGGGGGAGGAGCTGCTCTTCTCTGAAAACAAACCTTCAGTGGAGAAATGTGGAAGTGTTCAAAGAAACTCAGAGTGGAGACGTCCGTCAAGGAGGATTCCATCAACTCGGTGTTAAGAGCATCGATATCTTTCTGTATCAACCCGGTCTGTTAAAACAGAAATAAGTTTGAACAGGTATCCTCAATTGGGTTCAAGCACAAACATTACACATTTTCACATTTGTTTACTGAAACTTCTTTAGTTAATATCTTAAGCCTTTCGGTACCCATGCTTATGCTTTTTTCAAAGGGTTTTTTTTCTTTTTAATCCCTCCACAGTTTTTAAAACATCCCTCCCAAGTGGAGACGGCGACTACCTTCTGCTTCCCAGCTTCTGGGTCTGTGGCTGGAGTGAAGAGGTCAATCACAGCTGCTAGGAATCCCTGATCCAGCTTCAAAGCCATCTCCTGGATGAGAACCATGAAATACCTGGCAGAAGGAAATCAGAATTGACACAGGAAACCTGCTTCTAACTGAGGGAAGCAGGAAGGACCCCCGGATTCTATTCGCCAGAACCTGCCATCAGACACCACATCTTCTAGAGAGAACTGTGGAGGAAGTCATCTTTGAACATGATGACAAAAGCTACAAATATGGAATCAGTGGACTGTTTTACCTTTTCTCTGAATGTGAAGAATGTGTCGTTGTTTTAGTTGGTAACCAGACAGATACGATGCATGTTTCAGACATGGCTGAATATAATTTACTTACTTGAACTGCAACACTTTGCTGTATTCATTAAACCGAATTATGATGCTGACGTCAATTAAAGGTTTCGGTTCTAAGTAAAAGAAAGAGAGAGAGAGAGACGAATTGAATGCCTATTTTACCTGGTTACTTCAGGAATGTCTTCTTCTTCCCCAGTCGGCTGGTCTTCAAAAGTTATCAAGGGTGAGGTGCTTGGACACCCTGAGTTTGTTGGTCCATTGGTGCTTGACATTCATCTCACCTGAATCGAGTGCGATGGATTTGGGAGGAGCCACAGGGTGAAACACCACCGGGAACATGGAACCGGGGAGTTGGTTGTCCACCTTGAAGGGAGAACAGGGACATATGGAGAGCATTAACCAGTCTGCCAGTCTAGCAGTTATTTCTGAACAAGGAACCTTGCAGGTGGGATGTGTCAGCATCTATTTAACTAAGATGCCAATGGATTAGAAAGATGGTAGACTTGTGACACCAGATTAAGAGGAAAACCTTAGAGGATTTGCTGAGGAGAAAATTGTGATGTTAATGTTTCTTACAAAACACGGCTGTAACATTTTTATTGTCCTTTCTCTTTCAGGAACACCACCAAGTGAATTTCTAGGAGCCGACCCTGGATAAATACAGCGATAAGGGACTCTGGCAGACCTTGGGGCGATCATCTTTAAGAAGCCCAGCCTCTTAATCTCTGGGGAGAGATTAGCCTTCTCTAAGAGCAAAGGCACCTACCTGGAGCCAGTATAACTGAGCCCGTAAGCTCTTCTGATGTGCTGACTGCTTGAATTCGATTTGGATGGCCGACAGAAAGTCTCGCTTGATTATGCATTTGAATGGAAGGCGCATTTCCATTGGCACCTTATCGAAGTTTATCTGGAAATAGAAAGTAGAGCTACAGAGCTGCTATTATGTGAGCTGCCCCTCATTTCACACCCTGAGATACAGGGACATTTCAGACCAAAATGCAGCTCCTGAGAAACAGTGAAAATCTTCTTCCTCTCCAACCGTATCCCGGTTGTTATGTTTGTCACTTGTTACAAACACAACAACAGTGACAAACACACCGTATTGCCCCTTGCCCCACTGAAAACTACACCTTGACTAACCTAGCTGTGGACTATTTTGCTTGTCTTCAAGGCCCAAAGTCAGGCACTGTTCAGGAGCTCAAATTTCAATAAACTTGATTCGATGCTACTCAAAAAACCTTAAATGCCGAAATATGCTACAGTGTTTCTCAATGCTCAAATGCCCTGCCATGTACTCAAGAACTAGCATTAGCCTAGCACTGATGGTGTTGCCTAGTCTGGTAATGAAATGTCTGCAAGGAGACCACCAAGCTCAGAGAGCACCAAGGACCCCACAACTCAAGAACTGGCTGGAGGAGTTTCTCACTTCTGGAAGGGAGCGGAGAGTCACAAAGAAGAGGTTCTGCCAAGCGTCTTAGGCTCAGCTGTATTTCTGCCATTTGGAGGGTTTGACCTTCCTCTGTGGCTCCAGCCTACCTCAAAATCGTTGTTGACCTTAATCCAGCCGGAAGGCTCCATGCTCTGCACAGAGATACGCCTTTGATAAGCCTGTTCCAACAGGCTGATGTGCTTCTGATTAAAGGGCTTCCACCTTTGCTTTGGTTTCAGTTCCCAGACAATGCCTGAACTGCAAAAAGTAAAGGGAGGATCAGAAACTAAATCCTCACAGGGAAACATATTGCACGTCACTAAGGGAAATGTCTCTTAATTATTTAATCTCTAAATTGGTGAGGCTGCTGCTTCTCTGCAATGTGACCAAGACCGAATGTCACTTAAGAGTCAAAGAAAAACCTCCCAAATCTGTCTTCAGCAGCTTTTTTTTATGTTAAAGGAATCCAAAATGGGCATTTCATTAGGGAAATATGACCAACTGACGCTTCGCACCGAAAGCATTACCTGCGCACACAGCCTGCCTACCAACGTTACCTGGTGATGCCTATGTAAGAGATCTCCTGTTTCCTGTCGTTGTTGACCATTGAAAGGCCGAGGCCCTGAAGAGCGACGCTTATTTCCTGGTCAGGCTGCTCCATCTCCTCAGCCTGCCTTGCTTTGGACACCAAAGCCACGTCCTCCGTGAACAGCAGGACCCTCTGCCGCCCATCCAGGAAAGAGACCCAGTGGATGGGGGTGTTGGCATTGTACGGAAACTGACCACACTCATCCTGAATGGGCAGGAAAGAAGCAGCAAGGGGAAGGATGGTAAGCAGCAAAATGGAAACCCTTTGCATACGCTTTTGTTGAAATAGCGAATCCTTTAATTTAGCTTTAAAAATAGTTGTTGGCTGATTAGCAAAGAAAAGGGATTGATGACAGTAACACAAATATTGCTGAAAAGGGGCTGCTAGGCTCTAAAAAATGAGCTGCCCAAATGAATATATTGAGCAGGAGGCTTTAGGATTCAAAAATTAAATGCTATTTCCAA
>JANHZT010005629.1:28053-54809 GCA_032468215.1 Stegonotus admiraltiensis
AACTAGTATTCTATTCCCACATTTATATTCGACCCAGTCTTGTTCTTCTCTACCCAAGACTTTCAGAGTTGCTCAAATTACTCTCCAAACCAATCCCTGAGACTTGAACTCTGTCAAGCACATCTCCAAGAGAATCATACTGAACTCGATCATCCTTTTGTTCTGAAACTCAGGGGAGGCATTGCAAAGTGAAAGGTATAAACTGCTACAATAAAATGATGGAACAATATGCTGCAAAACAACAATAAAATAATGAAACTGACAGTTCTGGAAAGTATTCAAACCACTCCTAACACTCTCTGCACCCTGCTTATTTGCAATATATAATATTCTAGCATGAGACAAAATATTTTCGAAATGAAATCTGCGTTTAAATGCCAATATCCTCTCCTTCTGGCTTCTCACTTTATGATACTAACATAGGATCTCATTCACTGAGCCAATTGAAATTTTAATAAAAGAAAGCAGGAGTTTCTAATAAACTCCTGCAGTGAGCTGATAATACTAAACATCTTTAGCAGCATGGTGTTTTTTATTATTATTTTAGCTGTATATTAATATGCTAGTATTTGTAAACTCCCCAGGGTCACTAGATTTATTCTAAAAGGCTTCTCTGCATTCTTCTGGTTTGAAAAGTTTCTGCAAAACTGAAAAGGGGAAATATGCTTCCAATACGTCTCTTTCAGAAATCTCGATGCCTTGTGAAATGGGTGACTAAGGGGGGTGCATGGGGGTAGGAGAGAGAAACAAAAAAAAATACTGCGGAAAGAAAGCAATATTGAGCCTTATTGATTCCTCTTATTGTAGCTGAAATCTTTAAACAGGAATGTTGGCAGCAGATGGATTGATTACGGATGTAATTTGGATGGCCATCCACCACTCTGCCACAAGCTTCTTGCTCAAAAGCCCCAAGAGGTTGCCTGCAGATGATGTTGCCAAATTACTGGTTAGGATATACAACCATACCCTATGCTTCACATCCTGGAAGACAGGAATTAAAGTGGAAATGTTATAGTTGGCTGCTAATACATAAAGGTGCATTTCCATTGTTTCAGTCTTCCAGGTTATAGACAAAGCAAAACAATACAGGGTGTTATTTAATGGTGGCAAAGCAGTTGAGCCACCAGGGAGTATTATTAGAGTACTTCTCATTAGATTACCATATTTTTCGGTGTATAAGACACACCGGAGTATAAGACACATCTTAATTTTGGGGGAGGAAAACAAGGAAAAAAGTATTCTACCTCTGCCTACCAGCATTTAAGGTGGCGCCGCCCTCCTCCTGCAAATGAGAGGTGCAGGGACTACTCGCTTTCCCCCAAAGAGACCCCTTGCATGCTCTGGGGGGAGGAACAGAGCACAGCCTGAAAAACAACCCTCTTCGGGATGGTTGGGGGGGGGGAATCCACCCGGCAGCTTCGGGGAACAAGGCAGGTGCCACAATTTGTGGCTGGTCATCCCTCTGGCTGGTGACTGGTCACGATGACTTCACTCCCCAGCAATGTGAACAGCCCCCGCTGCTGTCTAAGCCCTCTCTGTGCCCAGGAACTTAGCGAGCCAAATGGGAGCTCCTAAACTAAAATGCCCCTCTTTTCCAGCCACTGCTGCCTGGATTCCCCAATGCAATAATCAGAGCCGCGTTTCAGATGGCAGGTGGCCAGTTCCCCTGCAATGTGCAGCGGGGAACTGGGAACCGTTTTGGATTTGGGGTGGGGAAGTAAACGTCACGCTTCCAAACCATCTTCCGCCACTGGCATCCGCCGATCCTTGGCGCTGGCTGATGACGTCACACAAACCATCCTGGCTTCGGACAGCCCCAGATACGATCCTCGCCCCCACCACGATCCCTCTACTGCCACCACTGGTGCGTTGCTATCCCTACCCACAAGCCTGAAATCCTCCACCAGCCCCCGTGTTTCCAGTCACCCTCAGCCCCCTCCACCATGGTCGTATGGCTGACTTCAATGTTGTCAGCAGTCAGAAGGTGTCGAGAACGGTGCATACTCGACAGAATAAGTGCATGATCGCAGTGCCATCTGTAGAGTTTTTGGGCTACCGGGTGGACGGGACGGGCATACACCACACCGAAAGCAAGATAAGGCCGTCCCATCCCATCCCGTCCACTGAGAGGAGACCAGGGCAAGGGTTCTGGTACCTACGGCTGGAACAAACAAGAGCAATTTGTCAAAGCAGGAAGCAAGTGCAGAAATCCAACAGTACCAGAAAATCCATGTTGCCGGCTGGACACTTCACACACCCAGAATTCCCCACTGTATCCAGGGAGAAACTGCTTGACCAAGTACTGGTGGAGATGCACAGCTGGATCTAGATTAAAAAGGGAGAATTTGGAGGACAGAAAAGGAAGAGCTTCTTTCTGAAAATCAGAGGTGTCAGTTCCTAATATCAAGAAGCTGCAATTATGCTTCAGGTTTCCAGCAACAAGTCACAAGGGGTGACTGTTAGGAAGGTAAGTATAGAAAATTGCAAGAAATCAGATCTCACACGTTCTTGACCACCCAAAGAGATAGTGACAAAAAAGTTAATTCACCGCTGAGGTGGCAGTGAGGGAGAGAGAATGGATCCACATACTCGGATAGCTGCGGGCATAAACAAAGAAAATTGAGATCCATTCAAAGCAGCATTCAAATTGCTCATTTCCTATTAAGAAAAATGAGGGGGAAATCTGCAATAAAGTGCGAATCAGAAAAACCAAATAAGAAAAAAAAAGCTATAAAATTAATTAGGAAACATTTAGTCCAGCACTGTCTAGAGGGTGAATCAATACCAGGCTGATTAAATATATTGGAGCTTCCTCAAAAACAGTGGGCTATTAGCCAAAGGAAAGAGGCAATTTTTATAAGCGGGCTGAACCCAAACTTTCCAAATGGTAGAAGACGGTATTAGTGAAAATCACCGGAGCTTCTTCAGGCAGGTTGGACAGAAGCTTGGCCTCATACCTTGTTTTTACTGAAGATATTCTTTTTCTTGAAGGAGAATAAGACGGTGTCCCGAAAGTCTGCTGGGTGTTTCACGTGAACGTCCTCGGCGCGGTACTGGAGGACGCGGGAAGTCTTATTGATGATCCAGTAGGGACTATACACCGAGAGGGTGGTGTGGGTGCTGGCTTTCCTGACGTGAAGGTAAAGATCCATCGTAGCCACTTCTGCAGAATGTGAGGTGAAGCAGACCGGGAAGAACTCCGGCAGTGCCTCATGGACACGAAAGCGCCCGCTCCAGTCTCTGCCCTGATATTTCAGCAGGATCAGCTCCATGACCTCCCCGCTGATTCTCGAGTGAAGAACGTCAGCAGCGCTTCCTTCCTGCAGCTCGTGGGCCTTTGCTGTGCCCTGTGAAGATCATTGAAAGCCGTTAAGGGCCTGAGAAGAGGAGCAGAACCAGGCGGGGCTGATGTGGGTGGAAAGTCCTTCTTGGGACACTGAGACAGAATTAGGCCCTTCATGTTTGCAATGCACAATTCAAATATTGTAAAAACAACTTGGGGACACCATCTGTCTGGAACAGCGTGGAAGTAAAAAATGACCGTAATTTCTCCAGGCAAGACTATGAAAAACAAACGGGAACAGGAATTCTCTATCATCCATCATGGCAGAATTTCGAGAGCATGGCACAATTCCTAGCGGAGATGCTCCAGTTCAGCTAGACCAGCCTTTCTCAACCTCAGCATCTCTCAGAGGTGTAGACTTCAGTTTCCATGCTGGCGGGGGGAACTCTGGGAGTTGAAGTCCACACCTCTGAAAGTTGCTGAGGAACAGTGGACTAGACTAGGGGTCTCCAGCCTTGCCAACTTTACAACTCGTGGACTTCAAACCCCAGAATTCCACAGCCAGCACGTGCTTGTAAAGTTGCCAAGGCTGGAGATCCGTGGACTAGACAGTGTACGCTTGCCTCACACAACAGCTCAAGAATTCCTTCTTGTGCACCCACCCAGACTGCTTACGGGTGCTACCCGTATCCTGGAATATGCTGGACTTGGGCCTTCTTTGTTTTTTAAAGGAAAATAATATGCTCTCCAGTTCATTACCATATGTTTATTATTTATTTATTTATTTTATTTTATTATTTTAACTTCTACACCGCCCTTCTCCAAAAAGGACTCAGGGAGGTGTACAGCCAATTAAAAACAAACAATACAAAATTTAAAAAACAATTTTAAAAATGATTAAATAATTTGGCACCAATTTAAAATCCAATTAAAACCCCACATAAACTATTTACCAATTTAAAATAGTAAAACAATAGAAAAAGGGGTTAAACCAGTCCGGCTTGATGGAAAAATGTGTTTTTAGGACACGGCTTTAAAACGCTTTTAAAAACTATTTCCCTTTCAAGAGGATGGAGAGAGCTAAAAGCAGTCGGGGCAAAGTTAAGTATCACTAAGTAGAGTTGTGGAAGAAAGACAAATTGATGTGTTGCAAGACAAAACAAAACAAAAAAAGAAATGTACTGAATGCTGAAATCCCCTGGGCCTTTTTGAGTTGCATCACAGCCCCTCTTGACTAACGTACCTCGAGGATGTATTGCAAAGAGTAAGGTAGAAGATTCTGCAGGGTAAGTGTGGGGTAGAAATGAATAACGTAGGCCGGCTCCCAGTTCTCCTTGTGAGTTGCGATGAAGTTGAGCTCATCGGGCACGGCCGTGGCTTTCAAGCGGAGTGGCAGGAAACTGGTATCGGTGGCCGGGCATTGAAGCATACAGGTAACTTCACTACTCCTGTGCAGTTCTTCTTGCCAAGATATGTAGGTTGTGGATGGCTCATATTGTCCTTTTAAGATGCCCGTTGGCTGAACAAACAGGTGACATCTAATAAGCCAATCACAGAAAGCAGAAGACATTGGAGGAAAAAACAGCGCAAATCCTCGGAATACTTTGCAAAAAATAGAACTGCTTAAGTATCTGAATAACTGAAATATTTACCGATACGAATCTAATGGAACATGAAATTCCTCTTCTGGAAGAGACACACCTAAAGGCTTCAGCTGTTTAATATCCTTAACGAATGTATAGATTATAAACGGGACAGAGAAGTGGTTTTTAATCTGAAATGGAAAATAGAACATAAATAATACGTGAATAGATTAATGGTTCCAATAGAAGAGAATTTCTGTCATTCGGGGTTGAATTGTAGAGTTATTGATGGTCTCTAAACTTGGTGGTTTTCTTGCAGACATTTCATGACCTGACTAGGGAACATCATCAGTGCTAGAAGGGAATGGGATTTTCTCTCTGATTCTATACTATACCCTTGCCTGCCAGCAGGGTGTGGTTTTCCACATGGGATCGGTGCTGCAGGAAAGCCCCACTTTTTCACTGCACGCTCAATGTGTGCAAGGCTTCACACACCGAAGCAGAATCACAACACAGGATTTACCTGGAGAGGGGAGCGCAGGGTAATCACTTTGTTCCCTTCTTCTGCATCTATCTGCACCACGACTGAGTTGGAGGAGCTGCTTTGGGGCGCTCTCACACTGTGGAGCCTCCGCCCTGGCTTGGCTATGGGAACAGCTGGGACCTCACTGTAGCCTTCAGGCCCTGTTTTGCATCAAAACAATTTTCTTTATGTTATCCCTTCACCTTTGTTTCTTGCAAAAAATAAAATCAGTTTACAACTCAACTATAATTCAGGCTCCAGAAGTTTACAGCTATTGAACATAACCTGATCTGCTTACAAGGGAAATAAAATAATTATTGTCACAGAACTGTGATAAACCAAAGGAAGCGTTTAAAAAGTTCTTGTCTGAAAATCATTCTCAATTATTTGGAAATGCTTCATTCACCTTCCTAAAGCTCAGTGTTATCTGACTGATTATTCCTTTTTTAAAAATAACAGAAAAAGGGGGAAACCCCCACAAACTAAAGCACAGATGTAGGAGATGACCAGGCTGAGCCAGAGGGAGGGGTCAAATGCGTAAGAAGTTTAATGAGTCCCTGCCCGTCCGCAGCCCACCCTTAAATGCTTCCTTAATTCCCGCTCATTTCCCTTGACTGTTAGTAGCTCAGGTTTTTGTAGGAAGCTTAAGAGTGCAATCAATCTTTATATTCATTTGAACTGCCTGAAGCTCCTGATTTCTCCGGCGCTTAACAAATACACTAAGCATAAAAATGCTTAAGAGTGAAAAAAATAAAACGGAAAAAAGGATGAAGAAAGAAAATATACCATTATAGCAATGAACAGCTGTAGCACCTTACCGAAGCTCAGAGTTAGCAGAGAGCTGTCTTGGCGACGAAGGATGCTAAGCCTTCTTGTGTCCAGAGACTCCGAGGTGGCATATTCCAGTTCTAAGCTCTGATCAAGTCCGATCTCCTGAATGCTCTCACTTTTAGGGAGCCCCACAACCTGGAGGCCTCTGCAGGTGTGGATACTGACAGGGGTTCCCAGAGCGTTTCTGACTGTGAAGGGAGCCCGATCTTTCAAAGTAGCGTCGTAAGTGGAACCGGTTCCTTCCGAGAAGCCCTAACAACAAAGCCTATGTTTACTACTTGAAGAACGGGGGTGAAATGCCAATCAAAGAAATTAAAACATGGGAGAATTCTATCCGAACCGTAGGAGGGGAAGGGTTCGTTCTCCTATCTCATCAAACTTACCTTGGCTAGATTATTAAGGACAGTTAAGCAACATTTGGATATGGTTATATTCATGGTGTCTTTTGAAGAGATAGAGATCAGCTGCTGGGGTTCAGGTAGAATGACAAAGTCGTCTCCTGGCAACAGACCTCTGTCCTGCTCGGGATTTGTCTTCATCTAAGGAGGAAAAGGAGAAAGTCCCTGAATCCCAGGGAAGGCCCAATGTGGTGTCCCAGGTTTGGTTTGGACAGTAATTCATCCTTTGGTCTATGAATGTCTACAATAAAGGCAGCCTGATACCCAAATTGTGAACTTGCTTATTTCCCCAAAATAAAAGGAAGAGCTATGAATGCAGACAAAGCGTTCCTTTAATCTTATAGGAAGGAAAATAGCAAGATGAGACAAAGGTGAATTTAAAGGGAAGCAAATTCTTACTTTAGAAGTTCCCAATCAGTATTTCCTAAACCCAAGTAAATTACCCGAATTGCGTAAAAGTGGTTTTTCTTTTTTCTGCACAGAAAAACCCATATGTTTTTCTGTGCAGTTGGTGTTTTAATTACAATGTGAAAAAGGACTTTTTGATGAGTGGTTTTGGGTGATGAAGGAAAAAGTTTCGGAAGCACTGGCTTAAATACATTTAATATGTGGTTATTAAACATAATGCAGAACAATACATTTTCTTTAGCTATTCAAACATTAGAGAAAACATTTGCATAATTGCTTGCATTGAATTAATATTAATTCTGTAACTGGTCCTGAAAAGCTATTCATCTGGGAGATAGAGGACCAACTGAAACTAAATGAGGCTGTCCCCTGCCTAATGAAGTTCCAGACCACCAATTTCCCCAAAGCATGGTAAAAATACACTTTGCATTTTTATCATGCACAGAAAACAAATGGCCAAAAAGGAACATTAAATGCTTGCTTACTTCCAATTTTAAGTTCCAGCGATGTCCTTCTCTATCCACTTGTTCTATCAGAGGTTCCCAGAGAGCATGGGTTTCGTTGTAATAATTCACCTGGGATGCAGGATGGAACACAAAGCTGAAGCACGCAGAGCTTTCTCCTCCCGACTAACAAAACCCAACTCAAGAGGCATGGAAGCCTATTAGAAGGTCAAGGCATCGACCCTATTTACGTACCTCCAGCGTCACATCAGCTCGCGCTGACATGAGAGAAGACCAATTTTTTACGGTTCCAGAAAATGCAGATTCTGCTAACAGTAAAGGGACGGTACGATGTCCCAAGCCGCACTCCAGGGTGACCTGAACCAATTTCACCACCACATCAAAATGTTCCTTTTTTTCACTCTGCTCGCTGGCTAGCAAGGCTTCTGTGGCTTCTGTGGCCATGTCAACACCCAGGAACCAACTCTGGCACTCGTCCACAGTTCTGATGCTCCAGAGGTCCACAGGATTACAAAGGGTCCCTCCAGATTCTTCCTCCTTGGTCTGTCGCTTCATAGCAGCCAGGATAGTCATGACAGTGTTGAGAATTATTGGCGACACCTTAAAAATGAAAATGGATACTAGAGCTGAGTGATTCACTTATAATGCATGCAGTAATTGGAGACCAGTGTTTCTCAAACTTGACAACTTTCGGAGGTGTAGACTTCAACCCCCACAATTCCCCAGCCACCGGATCCTGCCTTCACAGTCAACGTCTGGGTTAAATCAAGGGCGTTCAACCTATCAGCTTGCACTGAAGAGCTGCTATTTACATATAAATTCAGAGTGATGGTGAGATTATTCCTGATAAAATCCAACCAATATTTTTACTGTGGAGGACCAGAAGGCAGAAGCTCAGGATTGTGTGTGTGTATTGCAGGGATCCTCCCTGGAATAGTGGTTTAGTGAAGGAAGGTTCACTATAGGATGAGGAAGGAATGAAGTGAATAGTTCCAGGGACTCAACACACTGTAGATCTCAGCTCAGCCACAGGTTTTTCTAGACATGCCCCTAAGCATCAGGGTGAGTAATTTGTTACTAACTTTCACAATCAAGGTGTCCATGTTCACATCCACGCTTTGCACTCCAGAAGTATCCATTGTGGCTTCCACAATTAAAGAGCATGGATGCACCACCTGAAAGAACACCAGCAAAGTATTGGGGTCAATGCCCGCTTCCTATTGGCAGGAAAGAAGCCCCCTGCAAAGGGGAAGATCCCAGCAAGGGATTCCCTCACCGTGGTGACGTTCTTCTTTGCTGTCCCCCGGAGGAAGGGGCAGGCCAGCACCCTGAGGTCCAGGACCCGAGCGGTGATCTGCTGTGCCTCGGAGCCCCCCGACAGCATGAAGCTGCACTGGAAGGAAGCTGCCAAGGCGGGCGCATCGGCCTTGGTCAAGTTGGCCACAAACACAATTTCTGGATCCATGATGTGGGCTATGACTGACATGTTTGATCGCACAGCTGCAACTGTAAAAGTTTAAATTCAGTTCATGGCTCTATGAAATGGTTATCACAACAGAGTAATAGCATACACCATCATCACCATGGCTAATAAAAATAAAGCAACCCTGCGCTTAAGTCCCTGCCTTGGCATCTCTGCTCTGACCATGGAGCAACACATCCTAAACTGAAAATAAAGGCAGTGGTCTTAAGAGCGCAAAACTGCCCAGTGAGCAAGGATTACGGATATTCAGAGCGGCTGTGCAGGACTCCTTCCGCCTGCTGACCTTTCTTGAGCTTAGGCTTTCCCTGGGAAGCTGGCTTCAGTGCGAACTGGGCCGGCCTTTCCGCCGGTTTGGCTGCAGGCAGGGACTGAATGAAGAAGTCGGCCACTGTCAGCAAGAACTCCATGCTGGCACATAAATACAGCTGATCCAAGACAGCTACGATGTCGGTCCCGTTTTTATCTTGCTTGTAGTTGATCTCAATCATGACACTATCATCTTTACCCTCCTTTCTGGCTAGCATTCTGCAAAACAGAAACGCATTCATAGATGAGATGGTTGAATTTATGGGGGAAGAACTTGGAATGGATTAATCCAATTTTGTATCCTCCAATTACCCCGATTCCTAGAATTTCTAGTGAGAAGGCCACCATCTGCAAGGCCTCGGATTCAACAGACCTTCAAACAAATTCCAAAGCGCCTCTGTACAAGAGGTAGATTTTTTCACGGCTGACCATGTGTGTTAAGCCAAGTACCGATGGCATTCATGGCCGAGAGGTGGTGTTTTCGAAGGACTGCTGGATAGCTGACCTTGCAGATGCTTTCTCGACCCCTTCTCTGAGATCATCCAAGGTGCATGTTTCCATCTTAGTGCTGATATCCAGAGAGCCGTCGGAAAACATTTGTCCTGAGGATCTCATGAAATGCAGCCGGAGTTGTCCAAGGCGCAAGTGGCTATTGTGAAGCGAAAGCTGAGATTTCTATGAGATATAAAAATGGCCGAGATAAAGGGATGAAATCTTGCAGCTCAGAGACTCGACGCTTCTCCTAGTTTGGGCTATCTATCCGAACAGAGAAAGAACACGGATGGAGAATTTTTTTCTATTAAAACAACCGAATTCAATTCACATAGAAGAAATCTCTCTCTCAAGAAAATCGTCTCAAGACTTTGACATCGTGATGCCCAGGTTGTCAATGGAGAAAGCCCCCAAAATATCAGAAGGGAGAGGGGGGCAGGAATCGGAATGGGGCAGGGAAGGCTGGAGGCCTGATCAACAACAGGTGTGTGTTTGCATGCACATGCGCGCACATATATGAAGGGGCACATACAAATGGCTAACAAACTCAAAGATCGAATTTCACAAGTTTTTGGAACAAACTCTCCATTTTTGGACCACCCTGATCTAGTTGGCCTGTGATCTTTTTTTAACCGTCTATCTCGGGGTGCCAAGGAAAGTGGCTTTCAAGAATCTTGTCTCGTGACCAACCTGGTTCTTATCAGCATTGTAGAGAACGATGGAGAGCGATTCAAAGTTGAAGTGAAACATGACGGCCACACTTTTCTTCAGCTGGGCTTCCCCAGATGCTTCGCCTGCAGGAATCTCAGGGGTTCCTGGGGGATTGAGAAACGAGAAAGCAGCCATGACTACGGCTTGCCTGAAGACTGGCAGTTGAGAGCATGACCTTCCATTCAACGCCAGCCCCGTTGGACCCTGTTTCACAAATGGAGACGTCATTAGAGCCAACGACCAGCATACAGTGTGACGCCATGTCTTTTTATTCCCTTCACCTTTTGCTGAATTGAAGGGGGCATACCCATCTAACGTTCTCTTCTCTTATGCATAATGACAACCCTGCGAGGTTGTCTGGCTGGGACAGAGTGACCGGCCTAAAGTCACCCAGCCACTTTCACCTCCAAAGTCCCCGGGTTTCTAGCGAACACCCCAAACTTGTTTTCCCCAGTGCTTCGCAGGTACTCTTTTGTCCCGATGGTGGTAACAACCAAACGATGCATTTTGCAACTCTCTGAATTAAATGCTCAGCTTCGGGGAAAGACGTACCTTCACCAAGGCCAGCCACAGCTTCAGCTTTGGGCTTTTTAAACTTCTGAGCGTCTGGCAAGGTGGAGTGTTTGACTTTGGGATCTGCAGCAGCTTCACTGAGATTCTCTAGCAAAATGTTCATGAGCAAAGTCAAGTCGTCCTGACTGAGTGAGATCTGCAAAGAGAAGAACCTATAATTAAACTGCTTTCCTCCGGCAATGCCACCCATTTTGGATCCCACCCCCCCAGCCTTATGCAAATAGTAAAGGTCTAGGCTGGCACAACAATTTATTAAAACACCTCCAAAGGCCAGATTGCAGACTCCAGGGGGGAAATGCATTTCATTGCCAGCATAGGTAGGAAATACCTGCCTGTCACTCTGATGGGTCTGAATGAATTAGCTAGTACCTAGTAGCAAACATATACACACAGAGTGATTGCGGCATTGTCAAAAAATTGTTGGTTTTCTATTGTGTTCAAAACAGGCAAGAATCCTTCCAGCCAGAAGGGGGAAAAAACCTTATGTAAAAAAGTTGTAAGTGGAGATAAGCCTAACTGGAAAATCAAAGCCCCCTTCAAGGGCAAAATCAATGTAACCTCTATCAGAACCCAAGTGACAATTATAATCCACCGCTTATCTCCCCAGAGATCATGGCTCTCTGGGCTTTTTGTGACCTTACCAGCATGGCCTTTAAATCTCCTTGGATGGCGATCCCTGGAATCTGCAGATACCACTCAGAGGCCAAGTTCCTCTGAACTGACAGCTGTAGATTGACCGGCTGCAAAATTTCGGTCTCTGGCTGAGGTCTGCTGCCCACCACCGTCCTACAAATCAAACGGGAATGGAGAGTCACAAGGTGGCCCTCTGAATAAGCCAGCCCCTCCTGCCAGAAGCGCATGGCGTCCCTGGGAATAGCCCTCCAAAGCCTAAAGCTCACTTACTTGGGATGCTGGCTGGGGAATTCTGGGAGCTGAAGCCCACAAGTCTTAAAGTTGCCAAGGTCTGGACTAAGGCAGACCCCGCCACAGAGGCTTTTCCATGGAGGCTCACTGGGGGAAAGTCTGCTTTGGTTTCTGGTTTCTGCTTTGCCCCAACACAATTTAGCTCATCACAGGGGCCCTACCCTGACTAAGCCCTTCGGAAGCCCTCCCAGTGCCTGATGGGGAAAGAAAAGCAAGATGGTTTGCTTAGAACTGCCACCTGCACGCTCGCACCCTGGTTTATGCTTGCATCCATAAGCAAAGGTGGCGGAAGACAGCTAAAGCTCCAGACCATCTCTCAGAGCTGTGCAGAGTCTCCTGTCAAGCCTTCAAGGAATGGCTTCTCTACTGCAGAAAGGTGTTCCCACTGCCAGGAGAAACCCCACGGCAACAGGCAAGGAAAGCCTGCCATGGGCAGCCATCTGTCTGCTGACCTCGAGGGGAAAGAGGCTCACAACAGACATACCTGGAGATCTTCAACTGGGTGAGTTGGATATCCATCTTGTCAATCACTGGAGGAGGCATCGTCTTCTCCCCAGAGACCAGGGTGAATTCGTTCCAAACTCTGATTAAGCCAAGATCGGCTATCAATACATTGTTGGACACGGAAGACTGAGGGATCAGGATGACGGGAGCTTTCAGGTTGACGTCCATCGAGAGGCGAAAGCTCTTCTGAGCAAAATCCTTCATGCTGGAGGCGGCCTTTTCTGCGGCTTGAACCGTAGCAGCGCTCAACGCCTCCTTGGCCGTTTGGAAGTGGTTGAGAAAATGCTAAGCAAGGACAGAATTACAAGCCTAATTAAGCAGCACTGCTGGGAGGTCAAGAAAGGACGGTGTAAATGGATCCCCCAGGTGAGTAAAAAGAAGTAAAAACAAGGATTGTTGTGTAAACTGTCCAACCATCTCATTCTCAAGTGTCACAATGTAAAGGAAGAAGAAATAATGACCAAGCTCTGCAGTGCTAGGACCAATTTTATTCTCTTCCGTCCTTTGTGAGGAGACTGGGATTTTGAGCCTACACATTTGAAAACTGCAGCGTAAACCAGTGTTTCTCAACCTTAGCAACTTTAAGATGTGTGGACTTCAACTCCCAGAATCCGCTTCATCTTCCGGATCTGAGAGATGAGGCGGATTCTGGGAATTGAAGTCCACGCATCTTAAAAGTATTCAAGGTTAGGGAAGACCGATGCAAGTTAACAGAAAGAAAAAGCTCTCTTACCAGAAGCGTCATGAAGAATTTGTGCACGTAGACAATCTGAACGCAGCCCACTTTCAGAGACATTCTGCCATCAAACTTGGACATGTCCATGTAAGCGTCTCCTTCGGTGGCATCGGAATAAAGGGACATCGTGAACCGGAAGACTTCGTCTCCCACTATCGAGACTGTCTGCAAAGATCACACGGACCATGATTCTCTCTCTCCTCGATACCATCCACCGTGAGCCGGTCTGCCCTGACCCTCAGCAAGGAAAAACGGTCCCCGGGCTGTTGGGTCGTGACCTAAAGCAGCCCCATCTCCACCAGGCCCCCCTCCCGGACCTCCAATTCAGTTTCCCCATCTTGAGGGGAAAAGGCGACGTGCGAACGGGCCGGAGGGTGCAATCTTACACTGTGTGCATTCAGATGTGCTCTTTTTCCTGAGCGTCTCTTCTGTTCCTACCTCTGCCAAACCAGTCCCTGAGGCTCATTCCAGCACTCCCAATGTCACGCTCACCTTTTTATGAACCGTCTCCGGATCGACGTTGATTATGATGAAATCCCGAAGCCTGGCAAAAACTTCAGTGTGCTTTGCTGTGGTAAACACACAGGCCTCCATGCCTGGGGAGGAAGGAGGACAAAAACAAAAGGGGAAGTCTTCCATTTTTGATTGAAGTTTGGACACCGGGATTTTTCTTAGGGAATTTACACTTAATCCATTACTAGCTGCTATAGGGAATGTATTTGACCCAAGGACTGAACAAGAAGAATTCTATCCTACAGCAAAAGCAGAGTTAAGTACGGTAACGGGGAAGGAGGAGAGCTGATTTTTTAAAAAATTCCCGTGCATTATTTCAAATGCGCTTACCTTGAATTCGTATATCTGCAATATTAGCTTTCTGGTCACAGACCAAAACATTAAAGGCATTCAGTTTGACAGTGAGCTTCAAGTCAAACACATCATCAGGGATGGCTGCAGGGGCAGCATCTGAGGAACGAGAAGAGGTTGGTCAGCGTGGTGGGCCTTCCTCCCCAGCCTCTTCCCCTTCCCTGGTCTTGTAGCAGTGAACACACCGATGCTTTGTGGCCCCCACTCCTGCTGCTTCAAACCCATGCAAAGAAACTTGGAAATTCAAAATGCTTCTTAAATTACTGGATTTAATTGGCTCATCATGATCAAAAGGGATCGCCTTGGTTCCTCAGTATTAAATAGGATTGGCAGAAAGAGAGAGAGAGAGAGAGATCAACCCTCCAATACCTGATTTTGCAACAGCTATTTTGGGATCTTCTGATGGTTGCTCTACTTCAGCCCCCTTCTCAGCTGGCGTGAGGCCACTTGAGGCAGATGTGAAAAAATTCATGATAGAAAGCAAGGCTTCGGTGTGCAAAAGTAAGTCTAACGAAGAAAAGGATACCTGGAAAAAAAAGAAAGGAAATACATGAAGGAGGGATCTCTTACCTGAAAACAGGTTTTTATCGTTTAAAAAGGCCCTTCAGCCCATGTAGGATAAATGAGAGTTATTTGGCTTAAAAATCCAATTGCAATCTGAACTCTTTTAGTTAAACTAGCATTTGTTCTCCAAAGGACATCCTACCCTGGGTAGCTAAGACAGTAAGGTGACAATACTCACATTCAGCAACTGCTTTGTTCTGTTGTAAACGGTGTCGAAGTGAGGACCGTCAACATCGGCCTAAACGAGAAACACCATTTCAGTTTGCGGCAGAAGGCGAAGCAGTAGCAAAGCACACGCATCTTCATGCAAACTGTAAGTTCAGGCAGGGACGTGCGGTTCGAACACTCAAGGTGTGGGACACGGCACTGCAATCCAAGCTCCTCTTGGTCCAATCCCACCACTGCGCCACCTCCTTGTCGTTTTTTACTGAATCCTGCAGGCAGCCCTGGGTTCAACATCTACCTATTTCTGCCAACTGCTATCTCAGTAGAGGAAGCCCCACATCATGTCACCCCTAGAAACGCCGCAGAAAGATCCAAGCTGGGCACTGTTCGATTCCCAAGAAAGAAAAGGCAAAAGGAAGATGCACTGCCTTCCTCATGAGCCCCCCTCTGTATGCAACTGACAGAGAGACCAACCCAATCCAGCCTTCTAGCAGAAACCTCTAGCAACTAAGATTCAATTTGGCTTTTTGTAACATACATTAATTTACATTATTTCACTTCGATTCTCTGTATAAAATACACTGCCATTTTTGTTTTAAGCATCCACTCAAAATACCCCACAGTAATTTTTAGATTTAAATAAGTGCTTGACCTTAACATATTCCATCTTTAGAAGATGCTTGCCAGATTCATCTGAAGAACTAATAATATTTAATGGATCTCCTTTGGAATCTGTAGAAATAATAAAATTCATACTTAAACCATTGTAAGCCAAAGCCACCCACTGACAACAGAGTCCCTAAGAAAGGAAAAGTGGATTGATAACAGTAAAGAGGGTAATTTCTTCATCAATGCAATCTTCCTCAAAAGAATAATCAGTAGAATTTCAGAGATTCGGAAATTACCCAAAATATACAGTAAACAGATGCTTCATAAGCTTGATGAGGTCCTCCTGCCTAAGGAGGAGAATCTGGGTTGTTTTAGGATTAAAAATTTACACTCCACTAATCATTATTTCACCAAGTTATACCATATCTCAATGTTAGTTTTTCTCTTTAGGGATTTTTTTTCCAGTTAAAACTAACCAAAACTCTCACAATTCTAGCCATAGATATTCTCTAATGTCATTTTTAAACTACCCAAATTTTAAATTTTATGATTAAAGGAACATGGAAAACGGGAGTCTTTATGGAAAAATAGCAAGTTAAACAAGACCCTTTAAAATGCTTAAAATTTAAATAGAGCTTTGCACAACGAATAAGAATAAAAATTCAAAGCACAAAATTGAAATATTTAGAGAAATGTGATCTGGAGCTTAACATTGTCCTCTAAAAACCTGTGTGTAATCTGAATTACTTTCATTTGTGAAATCCTTTATTAAATATGACTTACCAGTGAATTCAAGGCAATTCATCTGGACTTTCTTAAGATATGCTGTAAGAGTCATATCGTGCATTTTTATTCTACCTTCACTTCCAAGTTTTAATACTGTGAGCCTGTATAAAGGAAAGCTTTGCTTTTCCAGTTGCTTCGTTAATGTTACTAAGACCTGAAAGGGGGAAAATAAAGTATATGAAAGATAGCATGGACACATAAAAATACACCAGCCATTCATATTCCAGTTGTCTATCTACATTTGCCATTTTGCCAAACCATCTTCAAGGAGGTGGGGGGTAGTGTGCTGCAGGAAGAAACAAGAATTCAGGTCTGTCAGATTCACAAATATGCCAAAAATCCTGAAATCAACAGAGCCTTTAATCAGAACAGAGCAAGTTATGACCTCGGCTTGTCCTGATGGAGGCACCATCCAGGTGGCTCTGATTCAGGAGTACTGAGACGCCCCACCATTTCTCACCAGCCAGAATGAGCCTGGCAAGTGGGGTGCTAACCTACTGCCCCATCTCTTTTCAGCCCTCCTGCCCACAAGAGGGCAAAACACAAGCTTTGCCAAGTTCAGCCGTTGGCATCACCTAGAAGGGCAGGGAGAGGCCCTCCAGAGAAATACTGAAAGCCTGCTGGGAATAAACTGACTGGTGGACCACTAACAATAACCCACTCTTCCGGTCTGGGTGAATCCAGAAAGGAACTGGAGGAAGGAGAACAAATAAGGCTGTCCTTGCCAGCACTTATTCAGGAAACGGGATACCTTGGGTCTGAATTAGGCTTAAGCTGCTGCTGCTACAGGCCAATTCAGAAGTTGAACGCTCCACTGCCAAGCAAATAAGCGGTATTTTAAAAAAATAAATGAATGAACGAATAAAAAGGAGGATCTGTGGGCAATTACAACTGAATCAAGGCAGAGATTCATAAGTTCCCTACCTTGTTTATTTCAAAGTTCAGCAGCAGGCTGGTTCTATCTTCCTTCAGGGCTTCTTCCGAGATGTTGGATTTCGGGGTCCCAGCCAACGGCACCATTTCTTTTACCTTGCCTGCTAATTCCAAAACAAGAGATGTCCATTTAAAGAAGGCCTGTTCACATCTTGCTGCAAAACCAGTGCTTCTTTGTGAGTTTAAGTCATGAGCTGTGAGCCTGGATCAGGCCAAGAACACCTTTCGGTCTGCTGCCACCTGCCTGCCTGTCCATGGAAGAGCACTGGCAGATTAGCTCCCTCCTAAACTCCCTGCAGGGGAAACACTCCAACTACGCAACCTGGGAACAGGGACCCACGCAAAGATTTCCTACCTTCCGTCGACGCTGCTGGTTCTGCCCCAGGGTCGGTTTTGTCTGCTTCAGCCAGGTTTTCATTCATAACTTTAAGCAGAACATTTAAATCCTCCTGACTCAGGATAACCTAGAAACAGGGGCATTTCGAGGGGAGGTTACGTTTCTTCAGACTGAACGAACCGCCACTGAACAAGGGGGACGAAGCCCAACGCTGCCCGTCGAATACAAATATTCATCCGCCTTTTTGGCAAGTCCCTCCATAGCTTTTATCACTCCAATCTTCCTTACTTCTGTCGTAAACAGGGCAAAGTGAAGGTTCCATTCAAGACCATTATGGGAACCATAACAATATAACCATCATCCATCTAAAAGTCCTCTCTGTGGTTCTTCTTCCTCCTTCAATATCCGCATTTTGGGGTCCCTCAGGGGCTAAGCCTCAGCAAAAGCCAGGATAACAAGGTTACTCCCCCAAGTCACCATAGTCTCATAGGGGGCCTCTAAGTGGGGGAGAAGTCAGCAAAGCCGAACACAACCCTCTAGTGAGGAGGTAGACCAGAAAAGGCACCTCTCTTCATGCTGGAATTAATCAAGAGCTGTTGAAGCGGTCCGAATCCAAGAATTCCTCATAGAATGAGGAATGAACAATGAAGGATTCTCCCTGCCCCCCACCCCCAAAAAAATAGAGCTGCAGCGTAGTCACATGAGCTGCTTTTTAAAAGCCCAGCAGCATCTGGGAACGAAGCCAGCTGGGGGACCTGCCATTCCTTTCCTTTTAAATGGAGAAATGTCTCTCTTGCCACCTTTGGCTTCCCCTCTATGGGGACCCTGGGAGAAAGGTACCAGCTGCACGAGGGAAGAGAGATTAACTTACGCTGATGGTATCAAGGTAACCTCGGACTTCCACCAGGGGTATTTTGTGATACCACATCCCGGCCAGGTTGCGGTTGACCGAAAGGTCCAGATTAATGGGGTGCAGGATTTGAATGTCAGGCTGTGAAGCCCCTCGCTGCAAGACTGTCCTAGAGGAAGTCACACGATTATTGTGGGGTTAACATGACAGAGCCCTCCCCAATCAAACTGCGCTTCACAGGTAAGGAGGAATCGGATTTACCTGGACAGCTTCAGCTGGGTGAGGTGTACCTCCATTTTATCCACGATGGGAGGCAGTGAGCAATCCTCCGCTGGCACCAGGCTGAACTGGTTTTGTATTTTAATCAGCCCAAGATCAAAGACCACAGCATTGCAAGAGACGGACGACTGTGGGACGACGATGACGGGGGCCTTCAGGTTGATGTCCATGGAGAGGCGGAAACTCCTCTGGGCAAAGTCCCTCATGCTGGTGGCAGCCTTCTCGGCGGCCTGCACTGTAGCAGCGCTCAAGGCCTCAGTGGCTATTTGGAGGTTGCTGAGGAAATTCTGTGACAAAGCAAGAGGTTTGCAGGTCAGGAATGGGGCGAGGGAGCAGTGGACCATTACTTAACGGTGATATTTAAGTGGCACATTTTTCAGCTTCCTGTACCCGTATGACACAGAGAGACTGTTTTTTGCGTCCCAATAGAAAAACTTCCTTCCATGCCACGTGAAAAACAGAACAACAACTCCCAGTTGGCAGTCTTACCAGGAGCGTCATGAGGAATTTGTGTAGATATATGATCTGAATGCAGCCCACTTTGAGAGCAGCAGTTCCATCCACTTTGGACATATCCATGTAAGCTTCTCCCTCAGTGGCGTCTGGATATAAGGCCAGGTTGAAACTGAAGACTTCATCACCGACTATGGAAACCGCCTAGAAGGTGGGCAAGCAAAAATATCATGGGCTGGATTGGTAGTTTCTAGATGGGTATCCAAAAGATGAGTTTGCAATGCTCGACAAGCACATGGAGCCCTCGCTGGTTCTTCAAGACTGCAGCTCTAAAGTCAAGCTGGACCTGGAGAATACCCAAATGGGCTCGGACTGAGTTTGCACAGGCTCTTTCTTCCAAAACACCTGGAGAAGAAACTTCCCGGATGTCCTCCTGGGGCGTCTCTTGGTACAAAATATAGGAGAGCCATTCTGGTGGCTCAAAAGATAGAGTTTTGACTTGCAATCAAAGGAGTAACTATACCTTTTTATGAATTGTCCTCGAGTCAACATCAATAACAACAACATCTTTCAGCCGGGCAAAGAGATTAGTTTGACTGGACTGCAGAAAAAGGAAGGAGTCAAGGCCTGAAAGGAAAAAAAATGGTTAATTATCTGCTAAGAACCATAGAAATGAAATCTCAGAGCCCTAACTAAACCTTTACTGTGTTATTCAATTTCCAAGAGTATTTTGAAGCTGCTGTAGAAATATTTCTAAGATCTGAGCCCAGATTTATGCCCAACTGCCTTTCCCCCCTCTTCATTTCAAACCAGTGGAAATGCGTCTATTTAACTGGCCTTCCGCTATACAAGATCAGAATTGAGAAATCAGAAACGAGTTAAATCAAAGTCCTCCAATAGATGGGATATATTTCAATAATTCAAGCTTAAGAGAATGTTCTCGACAGCTTGGAAGAACTGAATAGAACAGGCGTTTTCCCGTTACCTTGAACTTTTATTTCAGCAATATTGTTCTTCTCATTGCAAATGTTCAAATAGAAGGCCTCCATCTTAGCAAAGAATTTGAAATTAAACACATCCTTGTCCTTGCTCGTTTTTGCCACTGTAGAGAGAGATTTTTTTAACAAATCAACAAGATGTAGACTTGTTCCAGGCCATCCTGAATGAGGAGAAAACGGCACCCAAATATGGCTGCCCATTACCTTCCTTCCCAGCAGACTCCGTCCTCTGGGTCTCTTCCCGTCTCTGCAGGGCTGGTGGCTGCTTCTCCCTTGCTGGGACCACAGCCATGAGATACCCCAGGGCTGAGAGAAGAGCCTGGCTGTGCAGCACCACTTGGAGGGAGGAGAAGGTCACCTGTGGGGTTTGGGGGGTGGGGTCAGCAAAGGCACCTCTTCAAAAGCATGATCTCCCCATTCACCCAACACTCCACCAGAATCACTTTCTTGATGCCCAGGAATTACATTGTTGGTTTGGGAGAAAATAAGGCACCCCTGCATCCTGGCTTTCCTGCACGTTTCATAAATGGGTCTCAGTCCAACATCCCGAAGTGAAGCAGCCATTTTCTTAAGTGTGGTTTGGGTTCTCTATTCTTAGACTTTCTTTCAAATGTTGTCCGACACCTCACAATGGCTAAAAGGGACTCAAGGCCCCTTCTTCATCTGGCTTAGCAGGCTAAGGACACAGCAGGCTACTTCAAAATGAATAAGGTCCAGAGAGAGGGGACACCTTCCTGGACATGGTCGAGAGCAGCAACACAAACAAGGGTTTATCAAAAGCCAGGCACCACTCAAAAACCTGCTTAGTCTTTTCTACCCAACCCACTCTCTTGGTAGGGAGTTGAGGGGTCTTCCTTAGGAGCAGCAAACTCAGCATTATTTACAATTAAGGTTAGGATGAGTTTTCTTAAATTTTCCTTACCTCTATTCTTTGTTCGGTATTGTCAAAAACTGTCTGAAATTTTGGACCATTTTTATTGGCCTGAGGGGAAACATAATCAACATGTGACTGAAAATTGAAACACAATTTTCATATTGTACAAATGCAATTATTTGAATACGCCGTTCAGTATGTATCATTTGGTAACATTTTTTTTAAAGGTCTTTACCTTGATATATTCTACTTTCAAAAGGTCTAATCCGGAGACATCCGATGAACTAATCAAATGAACTTGCTGCCGTTTACCTACAAAAATATGTGATATCTAAGAAATGACAGGTTATGTAAAGTCTGCGTGGCTTTTTAAACGAAGTCTTTTCTATAATTAGCTCTTTTAAACAAAATCCATAACAATTTTGTTTTGTTTATTTTAGACTAAAACTTTAGATTTTTTGGGTAGAAAGTTTTTTTCTATCAAATTAAAATTCAAATCGTTCTTTCTCACCCCTGTCCAAAAGTACATTTTTGTAACTGCTTAACCTATTAACGAAATTACCTTGAATTTCATAATAATTCAGGCTAATCTTTCTCAAGTAAGACTCAGCTCTCAGGTCGAATGTTCTAGCAGTAGCTTCCATCCCAAGCTGCTGCACGTTAAATACAAGTATTGTTTCTTCTCTCTGCAGCTGCTTGGTCAGTTCCAAAATCACCTAAATAAGAGACGCTTGTTGAATTTTGAAATCTAGGCATCTTCAGTTACAGGCAGGCCTCAATTTGTGAATTGAACTTCGGTCTCTAAAGCGATGCAGAAAAAAACCCCACACTTGCCTCCTTAATTTCAAATTTTAACTGCAGGTCTGTCAGTTCTTCCTGAACAGTTTTAGTCTCATTCTTCAGCTGTTTTTTTGGGGGGGAAACCACTTTCTCTGGTTGTTGGGGATAATCATCAGAATCAAAATATTCATCCTCAGATTCTAAGGAACAAAGATAGGGCTATTAGGGCATTCTGTGGGCATCAAAATATTCACTTTGGAATGGACTACTTCATCAATGTTTAAATAAAATTGGATTTGTACTGTCATTTGCAGGGGGGGAAATTCCATTTGCCATAACTTGATTTTTTTTTTAAATGTCCCATTTAAAGATTTTAACGCAAAGTTGTCTGAGCCACAATTATGCTTTCTAAAATAGCCAAACGCCTTGGATTTGCCATAATTCTGGATGCCCCCCTCCCTTTATTTTTACCTGATTCTAATTCTTCCAGCAATAGTGTGGCATCAAGGAAGTCTTTCCTTCCATCAGAAACCACAGGAATGGCAGGAGCCTGCAAAAGAATGTGAGACAGTAAGAAACCACTGGATTATATTTCCATATCAATCTACATACAACACTTCACGTTGGAATGTTCCCACAGCAGTGCCAAGCTGGCATGACTGCTTCACTAGTATTTATTACACGTTTGACCTTTCTGTGTCTCGGAAATGCCAACAATTATGCTAATTACTGGCTGTACTTTCCCCAAATGTACAAAGAGTTTGATACCTTTGCACCTGAAACTGAAACATCGGATTTCTGTGGGAGGGGAATGCTGTCAATAAGCTCAAAGACCCCTTTGATCTTCTGATCAGAAATTCTCAGGTGAACCAAAGGAAGCTCTCCTGACACTTTAAACCTAAGGATATAAAAATATAGAAAAAACAGAACTAGGTTGCCAATAACGCTGCTGCACTCCTGATCTAGAAGGGAAAGCATGCGCGCGCGCGCGCACACACGCACACACACAGACCAAAACCCAGCAGGGCTGTGAAATTGGCACACACTGCATAGAAGGCACCATCAAAGGAAATGTAATTAACATCTTGTTTTTACAAACAAACGCACTGATCTCTGGCTACAAGGATATGAAGTGAACCGCCAGCTCAACAGCTTTCTTTCAGTTGGGTCTAAAGTAATGATTTTGAGAAACATCCAAGAAATGCTAAGGTACATCTGGAAAGCTTTTTAAAAGACCATTAGAAGGTCTCCAGGGAGACTGGCTGGCTACTTTGTCCTGGGAAGATCTGGATACGTAAATTTCATGGCATTGATCAGTAGCTTCAGTGTGCCAAAGGCCACGATTAAAAATAACACTTCGAAAAAAACCCAAAATGAAAAGCGAGCCATGAATTCCTACTCCTGCCCAGGATACCACTCTAGCAACATCGTAAGAGGTCTGTAGGAGCATCAAGCACACTGAATAAAAGGCCAGCTCCCTAACCACAAAAGCGCGGCCTGCTCCACCTTTAGGCAACGTGAAACAACTGAACCATATTTGCAGCTTTTAAAATTGCTACGTTACTTTGCCATCCTGACGTCCTTCTCCACCATTGATTTGGCAACTTGGATACACATGTCCATGGGACGCAATATGTGGAGCAAGGATGCAGGCTCAGACCGGGCTTTTTTCCAATCTTCCCCTAGAATGCAATTAAAGAGTTGCTAGTATTTTGGTAATTCTAGCATGATAATAAATAATATTGAAGCATAAAAGTCTAGTAAGCCCTAGCGATACCACAAAAAAAATATGAAAAAATTCAGTAAGTGCACCTGCCAAATTCCAGAGAGGTTTCAAGGTTTACAGAGTTAATACTGTACCATTTGTGCCAACTGATATTCAGTCAAGAATGTTTGGGGTTTAGAGGCATCATACCTGATCTGCCAAACAGCAGTTGTACGTTCTTGATTTCTACATCAAATTTGTCATAGGCTTTGTCCATGATCTCTTCCAAGGAACTGCCTGAGTTCTGCTGGTGACCTTGGCTGATGCTCTTCAGCTGTTGAATGATAAGTTTCTCTGCAGCTTAACATGCAACTGTCACGTACTTTTCACAAATGTGTCCGTAAACACAACTGGCCCACGGCTGTATTCATCATGGGACGATGTTAGAGGAACACATTCCTCTTTTCCGCCAAGTTTTAATTTATTAATTTCTTGCCTTCAATCTTTAAGAAAGATCATCATGACCTACCTGGAAAGTACCTAGGTCCAAAATAAGTAAGTTTGACTTTTCATGGTAGAAGCCGGTTTGTGGGATAAGAAGATAGGAAGGCTTCAAGTGAATCCTGAGGTCCAGCACTTTTCGTGTTTCGATGATATGCATCAGCCCTAAGACAGGAAACAGAATGGAGCTGAGACGGGCACCTTCCCCTTCCCCCGCTGGAACAGAATTCTGCTTAAAATTCACCACAACCCCCGGGGGGCGGTGGGAAACTCCTCTGCAGCTGCAGGGTCAAGAAAGGGCTACTTGATCATCTGAAGTTGACCTGATGTATCCAAAACAGACCTGTGGCAGTCCTCTCTTTAATTTCTTCCAGTTTCGATAAGGTGGCTGTGGTTAAGCGTTCAAGGTCCATGCCTCGGTTGGTTTGGAAGAATTCCACCAGGGCGTTGATTGTTCTCTAAGAAAGAGAGTTATCAATTGTATCTCTTTTTTTTCTTATAGAACTGCAAATACAGAAATAGGAAAGGAAGACGATCAAACTGAGAACCGAGAAGCATTTCACGCCAATCTCACTCACCGCATCGTAGATGATTTCTACGGGCTGCGACTGAACGAAGAGGCTCTGGTCAGCCATGCTGTCCTCCGGGTTGGTCTCAAACTTGATCTCAAGCAGAGACGACTCAGCACCCCCGATGGAGACCACGAGAGAAGGCACAATGTTCCGTTGCCTCAAGCCTGTCATGTACCAATGTTCAAGCTTTGCCTCTATCCTGCAAATTATCAACAGGCAACTGGTTTTTCCTCCTCAAACTATAAGGAAGCAATTGTACAAGGTTCCGTCTTAAAGAAGAGAAAATGTCTGTACAATTAATGAAAAAGAAATGAAAAGGCTGACAGCCCAACTGATGCAGGAGTAGGAAGAGG
Organism: Stegonotus admiraltiensis; assembly: GCA_032468215.1. NCBI lineage: Eukaryota > Metazoa > Chordata > Lepidosauria > Squamata > Colubridae > Stegonotus > Stegonotus admiraltiensis. The sequence goes on from JANHZT010005629.1 coordinate 52,896, forward strand.
GCCCAAACTTTAACCTAAGAAGTGCCCACGAGATTCTGGCTTTGTTCGGCCAAATTGTTACAGGCCTGCCATCAATGATACCACAGAAATCACCTTTTCAATAAACCGAGAAGCCCAGATTAACACAACGCACAGAATGAAATTGCAACTGGCACTTACTTCAGAGCTTGCGCGCCCGGCCTCTGCGAGATTTTAGTGCTTAAATCGATGATCTGAATTTTAAGAGTGTCCGGGACATCCCTGTCCTCTTTAATAGTAAAGGAAGTGCTTAGGAGTTTCAGGGAGACCACGTGGGCCACATACTAAACGGGAGACCAAAGCATTGCAGAGCATTAGTCGTATCATCGAATGAGGCGTTTTTATCATAAACGTCAGCCAGACACGATACCCAGGATCCCCTCCCCTTCCCCAACACAGGGTAGGAAAGATGAATTACAGCCCACTTGTAAGTTTCACCCGCGAGAAATGGAGACGCTCATCTTCTTCTGTGGTGCTCCAGCTTTAATCCAAAGGCGCAATTACCTTTTTGGGTAAAGTCAGGTTGTGGGAACTGTCGCTGTACCCGATGGCGGTGAACAGCTTTGCCTTCTCTTCAGGGGTCATGAGGTCATCGATAGCTGCAGAAAGGGTGGAAGGTGTTACCTTGGAGGAGAAGGAAGGGCTGGCACTTTGCTCCTCAGGTGGGCTTGAGGCTGAGCTGGTACCAGGGTTCATTTGCCTTCCCTTCGGCTGCTTCCATTCTGTTTGGTAGCTTCATCCCATGACTGGCTTAACGCTCAGCCCTTTGCAACCAGCCACTCTGTGGTCTCGGGGCTGCTGGACAGACTCAGACTTACTTTCAGGGACTGAGGTGTCTTCTTCGTCTTTCTTCTTGGGTTCCTTCCTGCCCCAAAAGCCAGAAAACCAGCCACTTTTCTTCTCCCCATCTGCGGATTTCTTGGAGAGTTTTTGTCCTGACCTCACAACCTACAAATCAAAGGATCAGAGGTTCTGCACTTTCACCAAATAAATGTATTCTTTATACAGACTAAACAATCCCCCAAATACTAAAATTTTAGAAAAAAAACCCAAAAACGGCCATTTTGCAATCGTCAAGTATGTATGCCAATAGCTAGTTTATGATCACTACTGAAGAAATAAAATGACAAGATTCCTTCGAATAAAATCATTTGCAAAGGGCACAAAGTTGTGTTAGCATATTACAAACAGCTTCTCAATGTGCTGTTTTTAGAAACACTTCTAAACACTTTTGCTGACAATGTAACCTGCCCTGGAAGTATTTCTATTGATGGTCAGCGCAGCCATTTCTAAAGCAGGTGTGTAAAGCTCACTCAAATTAACTATTTTAAAATCCTTATAAAAGAAACCGGGGTGGGGGTGGGGTGGGGGGGTGGCGACCTACCTCGGTTTGTGCTTGTTGCCTTGCTAAAACAATGTTGAAAACATCGAGAGCCTTCTCCAAGTCCTGTGGAACAAATGCAGACATGGAGTTTCTATGATCTTCCTCCTCCTCCTCCTCCTCCTCCTCCTCCTCCTCCTCCTGCTGCTGCTGCTGCTGCTGCTGCTGCTGCTGCTAAGGCTCTGGCCTGCAGGGGCCAGCCCTTCTGGCCTTGGTTCAATTACCTGGAGTTGTTTCTGATTTTCCTCTGACAATTTGGTTTGTGTCAATTTAACTTTGTAAACGTTTTTGTAACTTTTCAGAAGTTGCCTGTGGCTCTTTATGTGATTCCACGACCACATCTGTGTGCATCGCTTGATGTGAAGAATGCAATTTCCTGCGTACTTCCACCTGTAAGAAACAATCACATTATTTCACCCTGGGAAATAAACAAGAGCCTGGTAGTACAGTGGACTAAAACACTGTTATTAACATCTGCTGCTTGCAATTACTGCAAGTTCGAGTCCCACCAGGCT
>JANHZT010005630.1:5613-16706 GCA_032468215.1 Stegonotus admiraltiensis
TGCTTTTGGCTGCATGCAAGGGAAGCAGCAGAAGCAGAAAAGTCTTCCTTTCTCTCCCGCAAACTCTGCCTCTGCGGCTTCCAAACCCCAGCCAGGGCAGCGACTGCTCTGGGAATGTGCTTCCCACTCTGTGGTGATGGCTGGAGCCGGAGCCTGCAGGGAGAACTGGCCCAGGCTGTGGCTTCCGCTATGAGCTCAAGGACCTGGTGCTCACCAGCTTCGCCCACATCAACATGGTGAGGCCTGGGAGACACGCAAGCAGGGGTGGGTGGGGACAGGCACTCGCGCGGCTTGGTGTTCACGTTCTACACACACACCCCGTGGGAGGGGAGGGGCTTGATGGTGGCGCATGAAGGGAATCTCTCTTTGCCGGACTCCCAGCTGTGAGCGTGCAGGCCACCCGGGCCTCCTGCTCCCTGAAAATAAGAGCTCCCCTTAATAATAAGGCCAAACCCTTATTTCGGGGTTCAAAAGAAAATAAGACCCTGTCTTACTTTCGGGGGAACACAGTAAGAATGGGAGTGGTACACTTAATTGTGGCAAGGATGGTCATAAAATGGGGCAAAACTCACCCGATGTCTAGCTTAGCAACATAAATTTTGGGGTCCATTGTGGTTGTAAATCAAGGACTACCTGTATTTTTTTAACGGAAGTGAAGTGCTGCCACCTCATCTTATTTTTAAAAGCACCTCCTGGCCTAAAAGAGGATTCTCTTAAGACTTGGCATCTAAACAGGGTAGATGGCTGATGTATAGTTAGTTGTCTACTTACAACAGTTCATTTAGTAAACATTCAAAGTTAAATGGCACTGAAAAAGATGGACTTGTGAATGTTTTTCACACTTACAACCTTTGCAGCATCCCCAAGGTCAACTGATCAAAATTCAGATGCTTGGCAACTGACTCATACTTATGACCATTGCTGTTAGGAATTCTGTTTATATATAGCACCAGAGAAAATGAAGAGCACCGTCACCATGTGCTTTACTGCTCAACTGTTTTTAACTATTAGGGGAAACAAGAAACTCTACTTAGAACAAAAGAGAATAGATCCAAACTTGTAAACACTGCCGTCTACTGGCTTGAATACAACTGTAGTTGTTGTATAAACCACATTCCAACAACAAATTCCAACAGTTGCTGTGTCCCAAGGTCACGTGATCCCCGTTTGCAATCTTGACAAGCAAAATCAATGGGGAAGGCAGGTACGCTTAACAACCGGGTTACTAAGTTATCAATTGTGGTGATTGACTTTTGTAACAATTGTGTCAAGAAAGATTGTGAAATGGGGCAAACATCACTGAACAAATGTCTCACTTAACAGCGGAAAAGTTGGGTTCGATTGTGGTATGTATTTTTCATACCAATCAAGCTTATCTTGTGAAGGGTGTGCTCTTTTGTCCAACAGACTATGCCATCGCTAAACCGGATCTTCTGTCCCGGATCGAACAAGGGGAACGTCCCTGTGCTGAGGAAGAGGAGGCAGCCACGATGGACAGGGTGATACCTTCGGAACCCAGCCCAGGTAAGGAGGAAGGGGCTAGAATCTAGGGTCTCCAAACCTGGTAGTACTTTGTGGACTTCAATTCCCAGAATTCCTAAGCTAGCCACTCAGTCCAACCCAGCTCACAGGGTGCAAAACAGGAGGTGGGATTGTTAAGTATGGGTAGTCCTTGACATATGACCAGTTGTTTAGTGACCGTGCGAAGTGACAGCAGATTCTCCAAAGGATGCTAAAAACTCAGTTTTGATTGTCAGTCAGACACACAGAATCACGTGCAAGATTGTATATTTGGCACTCAGCACCTGGCCTGTGGTCCTGGGACCAAAATTTAAAAGGGTTTTACCCCAAACCGCCATTTACAGGCAGTTCTCGACTTACAATCCTTCATTTAGTGACCGTTCAAAGTTAACAACAGCACTGGAAAAAGGAACTCACAACAAATTTTCACCCTACCATCATAGCATCCCCACTGTCACGTGATCAAAATTTGGACACGTGGCAACTGACTCGTATTTTGCGACCAACAAAGTCAACAGGGAAGGCAGATTCACTTAACCGTATGACTAACTTAATCACTGCTTAAGTGATTCGCTTAACAACTGTATCAAGAAAGTTCGTAAACTGGGGCAAAGTTCACTTAACGTGCTTAGCCACGGAGGGTTTGAACTGAATTGTGGTCGTCTGAATTTTACAATCTAGTGAAGCCATGAAGTCTTGCCAGGGCCCGATTCTCCAGTGAAACACCCTGTCATGCCCCCGTCACCTAAATCCACGGAGGAGGATGAGCTGGGGCCTACAGAGGTTGAGGGGGCGGCCTCGGAGGAATGTGCAGAGGATCAGGATGAGGCAGACCCGGGCCCCTCTGGCTTGGGATGGCTTGCTATGAGGGAGGAATAGGGGCAGGACGACCAAGAGGGCAGGCAGTGGAAATGAGGAGTGACGGAGCTCAGGCAACAAGCAAGGACTGCCCCTTCCTGATCTCCGAACATGGAGAGTGGAGAGGAGACCGTTACAGTGCAAGCCGACCCGATGACTCAGGAGGAGAGCATCCTGCCTCTTCACAAGGCACACCTGGGGACTGAGACTTAAGGAGAAGCTGTGGGGAGGGGGGGTTTGGCGGGAAGAAAAGCTGAATTTGTGGAGTTTTGTGTGCCGTTGCTGACATCTGCGTTTGCAGGACTTCTTGCTTATTCCTTGCTTCGCTGATTCATTTCTTTGTTCCTTTGCCTTGCTGGACTTCTTGTTTTGAAGCTGTTGTACTAACAGCATTTGCTGGACTGCGTGTAGCCAAAGGCTGCTCTTGTGTGTGTGAGAGCGCTGTGCTCTGGGGCTTGCATAACATGGGAGCGTTGGGAGGAAAGTTGGAGCGTTAAAGGGAAGTTTGAACTCTCAGCTGGCTGTGAGGCCTTTGTGCCTTGTCCCTGGGTCATCACAGCCTCTCTGTTATGTCATCCAACACAGAAATCCTGGTTTTTAGACCCTGCCTCTCCTCCCCAGCAGAAGAAGGGGGTCACGCGCAAGGAGGTCGAGAAGGGGAACATAGGGAAGGACGGGGGGTCCCACAAGCATCCGGCATCGGTAAGTGGCAACTAACTGCATTTGGAAACTTAGCAGATTGCGGGGGTGGGGGGTTTGCAGCGCCCCAAAAGGGGCTCCGTGCCAATAAGAATCTTGCCAAATGCCAAATAAAATCCTTTTTTGGGGTTCCCCTCACTGGTCAAGATGTCGCAATACTTGGGAATTCTGGGGATTAAAGAAACGGTATAAGGAAAAAAGCACGCTTTCCATTTTAGAAAAACATTTAATGCAAAATATATTACAATACGGGTAATTGTCGACTTAACAGCAATTCATTTAGTGACTGTTCAAAGTTACAGCAGCCGTGAAAAAACAATTTAGGATTATTTTTTGCACTTAACGACCATTGTAGCACGCTCGTGCTCATAGTATCAAAATTTAGATGCTTGGCAACTGGTTCATATTTACGACGGTCGCAGTGTCTTGGGGTCACATGATTGCCATTTGTGGCCTGACAAGCAAAGTCAATGTGGGAGCCGGATTAATTTAACAACCATGTGAGTAACAACTGCTGTGATTCACTTAATCACTTTTCTGGCAAGAAAAGTTGTGAAATGGGGTGAAACTCATTCAACCAGTGTTTCACACAGCAACATAAATTTGGGGCTAAATTGTGGTCTTAAGTTGAGTAGTACTGTGTATACACATACAATGACAATAAAGTTTATTATTATTAGTCCCTATAGTTAAATATAGGTAGTCTTCCACTTACAACTGTTCACTTAATGTCCGTTCAAAGTTACAATGGCATCCCAATTTTCATTTGTCAGAAAAACATTGAGTGCAAAATATATTGACATGGTTGAATAATAATAGTCCTTGAGTTATAACCATTTATCGTATTTTTGGACTATAAGACACTCCAGTCTATGCACCTAGCTTTGGGGGAGGAAAACAAAAAAAAACCTCCTTCTGCCTCCCCGCAATTTGCCTCCTTGCAGCAAACAGCCAGGTCAGCTTCAGCACAGCCTGATTTAGCACAAGCAGCTGATTGGCGGTTGGACCTGCCTCTTGGAATGTCAGCATATAAGGGTTCATGAATTGGAATAGACATGGTAACAGGTCAGCCACTGCGGACTGTTTGGTGACCCAGATGGCTCAGAGCCCGGGCATGGCTTAGGTTCACTGATCTGTATATATATGAGTGCTTTTGTGATTCTTGATTCTGTACTTCTGGATTCTGAGTTCTGGTTCTTGCTTCTGCTGTATGGTATTCTATATAAAGAAGTTTCTTATATAAATGAATCCTGCTGAATTCTTTACTTGTGTGCTGGTTGAATTGTTGCAAACTCTAACACGGAATACCTCTGATAGCTGTTCCAGACGGTGGGGATTCCCGCCGCCTGGAACGGGCCAAAAACAGGACACATGGAGGCTGAAAATGGGATGTGCTGAGGCAGCAATAGGTGGTGGTGGCAATGGGCGGCGGCAACTGATGGGTGGCGGCAATCCCCGTAGCCTGGAACAGCTGATTGGAGGTATTCTGGGAGGCAGATCCAGCTGCTTGTGCTAAATCAGTCTGTGCTGAAGCAGACCAGGCTGTTTGCTGTTTGCTGCAAGGAGGCAAATTGCTGGGAGGCAGAGGCTGAAAGGCCAGTGGGTGGGCGGGGCTTTGGCAACATTCGCTCTATAAAACACACACACACTTCTACCCACTTTGGGCGGGGGGGGAGTGCCTCATATAATCTGAAAAATACATATTTAGTGACTGTTCAAAGTTACAAGGGAGATTTACACCCATTTTCATGCTTAGAACCATTGTAGCCTCCCTGTGGTCATGTGATCAAAATTCCGACACTTAGCAACTGGTTCACATTTACGACAGTTGCAGTGTCTGCCGGGCTCATGTGATCCCCTTTTGCGATCTTCTGATGAGCAAAATCAACAGGGAAGCCCGATTCACTTAACAGCTGTGACTGATTTAACAACTGCAGCGATTCACTTAACAACTGTGGCAAGAAGGGTCATAAAATGGAACCGAATTCCAAGACACCGTCTTGCTTAGCAAGGGAAATGAGCTCAGAAGACTTGGTGGGATGCATGCGGGATACAGATGCTCGGTGGGCAGAGGAGGAAGGTTCCGAACCAACCACGAGTGGCACCTGCTCTTTGGTTGAACAGATGACGAAGTCGCTCAGACATCCTTCAGATCCCAAGGGAAGCGAGATCTGGATCGGAACGTGGAGGGCCTGGACCTCTCGGACAAAGGCGAGATGCATGTCCCGCAAAGCATGGGTGAGTATTTTGCTGGATGGACCCACATTGTTTTTCAGGCCTGAAGATGTGAGAACACCGGAGACGGTTCAAATTGTGCCTGCATTTCATTTTGTGTCCCTGTATTTTTGTTTCCTGTCGCCGGGCTTGAACCGCGAGCTGTTTCCTCGGTTGCTAAAACTGAGACCCATTTGCTGTCATTTAAACTCATAAAAACCTTTCGGTGGCTGGCACGCTCCTGAATACAGGCAATCCTTGGCTTACGACTGTTCATTTAGTAACCAAGTTTTGACAGCATTGAAAAAAGGGACTTGTGACTTGTTTTTCACACTTAACGACCATCCCAGCATTCCCAGGGCGATGGGATTGAAATTCAGATGTTTGGCAAACGGTTCCTATTTAGGATGGTTACAGTGTCCCGGGGGGATAAAATGGTCCATCTTTGGCAATCTTTTGACCAGCCGGAAGCCAAATGCACTTAACATTGATGTTGTGATCTTGACAGTTGCAGAGATTCACTGAACGACGGTGGCAAGAAAGGTTGGAAAATGGGGCAAAGCTCCCTTCGCAACTGTCTCGCTTAGCAGTGGAAATGTTAGGCTCCGTTATGGTCGCAAGTTGAGGAGTACCTGTATTCAAGTCCAGCTGCTGGGGGTGTGGGGGGGGCCTGCATCTTCTCACTCCCCCCACCTGAGAAGACGGTCCTCTTTGGGGGGGGGTGTTTGATTATCAATGCTTTGAGGCTTTCTCTGTTTTTCTTCTTTCCAGCCTGTAGACTTTCCGTTGGATGGTCACCGTTAACTTCTTCCTTCCAGGTTGTCCGCCTGTCTGTCCGCTGTGGAGAATGGTCTCTGGGGCTTAGGCAGGGGGCAGGCATTCTTTCTGCTGCTTTGTAGGCCATTTTCCACCCCCAATGAGCTCCCACCACCCTCAGCCATGTCTCCCCACCCGTCTTGTAGCCCAAAGGCTTGGGAGGCGAGAAGCTCGTCATGGTCCTTTGGCCTGGTTATGTTCCCTTGATTGGCGTCTCTGTTTCTAGTTCGTTGCTTTCTCCCTTGTGTGAATTCTTGGAGGAAGCTCAGGGTGCACTAGTATCCTCTGGATATAGGGAGTGCTCAACTTAACAACCATCCGTTTAGTGACTGTTCAAAGAAAAAAATGACTAAGGACCGGTCCTTGCATTTACGACTATCGCAGCATCCTCTTGGTCACGTGATCGATATTCAAGCATGTATTTGCGACGGTTGTTAGCATCCCAGGGGTTGTGGAATTGCCATTTGGGACCTTGCCAGCTGGCTTTTGACCAGCAAATGGGAGAAGCTAGATTCACTTAATGACCGCATAATCTCCTTAACAGCTGCAATGATTTGCTTAACAACTGCGGCCGAAAGGTGTGATTGACAATCATCTTGCTTAGCAGCTGAAATTCTGGTCACAATTGTAGTCCTAAGTCAAGGATTCCCTGTGCAGGCTACAACGTCTTGGGTGTTCTGTGTCTCGCCTCCTTTTCCCAACGGTCCCTCCTGGGATGCCCATCACAATGGTTAGAACCCATGTCCAGAGGTGTCTACGGAGCTTCTCCACCATCCAGGTCACCGCTGTCCCAAACGTGCTTTTTCAAAAGTGGATTTCTCTTGGGTTTTTCCCCCCTTGAAAGCGTTTTGCTTCTCATTCTCAGAGAATTGAAGAAGCTTCTTGGATGAGAAGTGAAATGTTTTCAAGGGGGAAAAAACCCCCAAGATAACTCCAGTTGCATTTTGAAAAAGCACCTTTGGGACGTGTCCAGAGATGCGGCCATCTCCCTAACCAAAGGGTCCCCAACCCCTGAGCTCAACTACCGGGCTGCGGCCTGTTTAGAACTGGGCCGCACAGGTGGCAGGCAAGCACATGCACACGTGTGAAGCTCTTTCACGTGAGCGGCAGCCACTTGCTCTAGAACATGAGGCTTCCTCGCCCAGGTGCTCGCGTGCGAAGCTCCCTTTGCTCAAGCAGCAGCTGCGAGCACCCACCATTCACCCAAATGTAGCTGTGTGTGCCTATGTGTGCCTGCCTGCCACTCACAAGGAACTATCTTCCCTCCTCCCCTCTGGGCCGCCAAGCCAGAAAGCCCTAACGCTCAAGGCGCACAACATATGATGCAGTTACCTTAGAAGCTTTGGTGTTGATGTGGAGTCCAAAGCAGAGGGGGTGGACGTTATGTCCAGAGTGTATTTAACACACACAGACACCAGTTGGGTTCCTTTTAGGCAGGGCAGAGCAGGTGAGGACGGAGGAAGGAGTGGGTTTGCATTCCCAGGAACAAGCTAGCAAAAGGCAATCTTGTTATCTGGGTTTACGTCGGGCACAAAAAACCAGAATAACGCCATGAGCCGATCCAAGTTGCTTCCTGATTGCTGCTTGCCTATTTACAAGAATCTTGCCAGACCAACTGCATTCACATGGGAAGAGGCAGAGAAAGGCTTTGGGGGTCTTAAGGGGAATGATCTCGTTTCACCACCCTCTACTCTAGCTGGGGATTCTCCGCTAGATCCCCTTCCCCATTGTCTTTGTTCAATCCTTTAAATTTCATGGGACAAACTGAAGCCTCTCGGGATTCATGTCCGTGGTCAGGAGTGGATCATGTTTGCTTTCTGGCTTAGGGTTGAGTTTCTGCCATTCCTTGCTAGACCACAGCCCTTTGTCTTGGGCTGAGCTATTTTTGACGTGGTTTCACTGCTGAGATGCTGTGGGTCAGATGCCCCTCTGATCTGGGAAGGGGAAACCGATCCCTGGGATGGAGACAACGAATGCAGGTCCATCTTGGGAGCAGGACCTCCGGGCATGTCCCCAGGGTGGAGTTGGTGGCCCCGGAGGGTGGCAGAGGCCAGAGGTGAGGATGGCCAAGAGGCTTGGAGGCTCCGAGGTGGAGACTCCGGAAATTGGGCGAGGCTGGTTTAGAGGCCACCTGGACAAAGACCTAGGCTAGGAGGAGCAGGTCGGCGAGCTGCAAGGAGTTGCCGGGAGAGCAAAGAACTTCATGTAAGGACGAAGCTAACCCCTTTCCGTTTCGGACTTTTTTCCGCAGGTGCCTTGGGGTGGGGGACAAAGGACGGCCATGTTGCTTCTCTCCCTTTTGTCTTTCCGTATTCAAGACTTGCTAAAACGCACTTACTTGCTTTCCGCCCCCTGCCCCAGTCACGTTCCTGACCGGGTAGGGTACGATGATCCAGGGTGAGGTGGACAGTGATGCCAACGATGTGCCCAGTACACCTGGCCATAAAGCAAATCCTTTATGAATTACAGGTAGACTTTCAACCTTAGCAACGTTTATGGAGAGTGTCAGTCCTCCACGTCAGGGTTATCACAGAGATGTTCTTTTTCCAAAAGGCAACTTGACTTTGTGGAGTTTTTTTTCCCCCTTGAAAACCTTTCGCTTCTCATCGCAGAAGCTTCTTCAGGGACGAACTGAAGAATGAAGTGAAGTGAAGTTCAGTGAACTGAAGAAGCGAAATGTTTTCAAGGAAAGCAAGCAAGAAAGTCCAGTTGTGGACTTTATACGTGTCATATAATATGTCTGGGTATATGCTTATTTTTTTATTTTGTCATGTGTATACTGGAGGTGGTGACCCTTTGAGAGCTGTATGTGATGAAATTTCATTTTAATGTATGCCGATTTGTGTACATTTAAAGTGACAATAAAGTTATTTTACTTCTCAGTTGCCTTTTGGCAAAGCACTTTTGGGATAACCTTAGTGACGGTTCATAAGTATGCCAGACCGATCAAAACTGACTTATGCAACCCAGTTCTGGAGTTAACGGCTGCTGTAGCATCTGTGTATCTGTTCACTCTTGCGACCAACTGCATATCTTCTCCCCTGCGAGGTCCCTGCAAGGGCTGATTGGCTTCCTCCCATCATGCACAGCCAGATCCGGCGGCATTTCCTTCTCGCAGAAGGAAAGCGAACTACACTTGACGCAGGGCAGGGAAGAGGCTGGGTTCCCTTGTGTGGCATATAGGCAGGTGTCCTGCGACGAGGCTGGAACGCAGGGTCTCCCAGCTGTGCACAAAGAGGGTCCTCCTAGCCCATTGACCAGGGCACCCGCTGGGTGGATAAATCCGTGTCCGTTGGGAGAAGCATGCCCCATGACTTTTTCTTTCAATCCCCCCAGATGACGGGTTGGCCTTCAAAGCCGAGGTGCTCCAAGCTCAGCGAGCGTTGTGCGAAAGCTTGGGGCTCAAGTGCACGGATGAGACGCTCCTCCACGCTCACCCCCAAGCAGCCTCCATCGGCAGCCGGTACTTTGTACAACAGCGAAGGCACACCGAGAATCCTGGACAGGAAGAAGAGGGCTTGGCCGGAGAAGGTGGCTTCGGCAGTCCTGATGCCTTGATGGACTCCCGTGACCGCCCAGAGGACAAAATGTTTGCCTGCCCAGACTGCGGAAAACGTTTCCGCCTTTACAAGAGCCTCGTGTGCCACCAGAAAAGCCATGCTGCTGCATCGGCGGCCTGTGAAAAGAGCTTCACCTACAAGCAGCAGTTCACCCTCCACCAGCACATCCACACTGGGGGCGGAGGGTACACCTCGGTAGCCTGCGAGGAGACCTTCAAGCAAAGCCATAATTTGAAGCCCCTTCCTAGGGGTCCTGGAGCAGACAAGCCGTACGGCGGTGCCAAGTGTGTGAAGACCTTCAATGTCAAGTCGGCCTATCGGCAGCACCCCAAGAGCCACGGGCGTGAACGGCCGTACCGCTGCAGCCGGTGCCCGGAGAGTTTCTCCCAAAAGAAGAGCCTTGTCACGCACCAGCGGCTGCATTCCGGGCGTGGCGGCAGCTCCCTAGCCTGCCTCTACTGCGGCAAGAACTTTAGCCACCCCTCGGACCTGGTTCGGCACCAGCGCATCCACACCGGAGAGAGGCCCTACCGTTGCGACGAATGCGATAAAAGCTTCACCCAGAAGCAACATCTTCTCCAGCACCAGAAAATCCACCTGCGTGAGCAGAACAGGCTGATGGGTACGGCTGTCCGGGAAGCCCTGCTGGATGCCATCTTCATTTAGTCCGCTCCTGCGAGGACACCAGGCTACCTCAAAAAGACGTGTTCTGGGTGAACTCCCCCTCTCTAGCCCGGAGTTCAGATTCCTGGAGATGTTGGCGCTCCATCGTAGCGAGGACATTTTTGTACGGGGTCTCTAATGATGCTTCCAAACGGCGAAAGCTAACAAAAGGGGTAGTAGCCAAGGACTTCCAGGATTGTCGTTTCGGTCTTCTTTGCAGTGTACAATACTGTAGGTATTGTGTTGTTCCCCTAACCACAAGGTCTCCATGTCAAAGTCCTGGAGATGGGGGACTGTCCAGAGGTGACCTCTTGGTTCGCTGTTGGGTGAACTCAAATGGGTCCGAGGAGGACACTTTTTTTAAACGTATATTTTCTGGATTTCTTTTTTTCTTTGTCGTTCTGTGGAAACTGAGAAATAAATTAGAGATGTGAAGAAATGGCTTTGTGTGCGGTTTTTGTTTTTCCCCCTGACCATGGATCAGAGTTCAGGGCCATGTGTGTTAATTTTTGGATTGTGTAAAACTGCCTAAATGAACAGGGCATCTAACATCATCATCATCATTTAACAACCCCATAATTCCTTGTGGGATGGATTCTGGGCAACTGAATGGAGCTAGCAGTATTTAATGGCCAGATGCCCTTCATGACGCCAATGTGGAGTTTTGTTCAGCAGATCATCAACTCTGAGCTGTGGTAGTACAGTGGACTAAAACACTGTTATTAACATCTGCTGCTTGCAATTACTGCAAGTTCAAATCTC
>JANHZT010005630.1:21982-36380 GCA_032468215.1 Stegonotus admiraltiensis
TGGTGGATTATGCAAAATATTCTTAAAAAGAAGATAAAGTTTACCCCACAGTTGTTCTTGTTGGGTATAATTACAGATTGTATGGTTATAGAGACTAATCTGATTTTAAATTTAATAAAAGCAGCAAGACTTTTGGTGGCGCAGTATCGGAAGAAGGAAGATTTGCCTACTATTGAAGAATGGACATTAAAAGTAGCGAATTTAGCAGAGATGGCCAAATTTCAGCATATTTGAAGGACCACTAAAATGAAAGATATATTTTGGAATGGAGAAGGTGGATTGATTATATTCAAAACAAGTATTGGACTAAAAAGTTTCAAATAGTTTATGAATTAATATAGAGATTTTAGAAATGTATTAATATTTAATCAAGTAAAAGGAGAGTTAAAGCACGAAAGGGAGATAGGAGTCTATAGATGGTTAGATTGTGTTAGAATACGTTTGTTGAATGCTATTCCCTGTACTCTGCTCTGGGAAGTCGAGGGTGGGGGGAGGTGGGATGGGAAAATATTTGCAAAACTTGTTAAGTTTTTAATTAAAAAAAAAAACAGTTGTGGTACTGAAATTCAAGACGCTTGGCAACTGGTTCATACTTATAACTGTTGGTGCATCGCCCGGAGGTCCCGCAACCCCCTTTAGCGACCAAAGTCATTGAGGAAGGCAGATTCACTTCATGACCATTGTCCTGACTTTTATCAACCATGGCAATTCGCCGAAAAATGGCGGCAAGGAAGGTTGTAAAATGGACCTTTGTCTCATTTAACACACATTTTTGGTCGTAAATCGAGGACTATCGTGTAAACGCGTCAGGTTCGAGGCTGCGAGGAAGGTTGTAAAACGGGGCAAAACTCACGGGATGAACCTCTGTCTCAATAACACACACTTTGGCCGTAGGTTTGAGGACTACCTGGTAGCGCTTCAGATCCGAGGCTATATTCCTCCCGACCGCCAGGGCGGCGCTGGTCCGAGCTCTCAAGAAGAGACGTTCTTTCGCCGCCTAGGCTCGCTGGTCAGACCCGGCACATGCGCGCAAAGCGGCCAGCCTTCCGAGTGCGCGGCGTTGCGGCAGCCGAGACAAAGGCGGCCCCCGCGGGAACGTCCGGGCGGGGGAGGGGCGGGCGGGCGCGGCCAGGTAGCGCAAAACGGGGCGCGGGTGGAGAGCCGGGGGTCGCGAGTCCCGAGGGAGGGCGTGTCTATGGCTTAGGAGCCAGCCGTTCATAGGCAACCAGGCGCCCTCCGGATGCCTTCCCAGAATCCTCCGCGGCGAGCAGGGTGGAGGGGGTCTTCTGGAAGCGCCGTTAGGTAACGAGGGCTAGCCCGTCTAGAAAAACGGGGGGTGGTTGTGTTTCTCCTGCAAGACCCCCGCCCCACCCCCAAAAGTTAGGGGAGGGGGCTCTTCTAGAAGATCTCGAGGGGCCTCGGGTTCCTTTACGCCGAATTCATCGGGCGCGTCTTTACCCGAATGCTCCTGGCGGCGTGGCCCCTCCCGGAAATCTCCATTTTTGGCTGGGGATTTTTTTTTTCGCCTGGCTTTGCAAGTCTTCACCTTCGCGTCCGAATTTAGACTGCCCCCCCTCCGGGAGTCCTGCGCTCCTGTCTCCCTCCTCCCCTTTTTGTGGGGGAGGGTTTCAAGCTTTTGAAGGAAGGGGTTTGCCCTGGCAATTCTTCCAAGGGTGGGGCTGGAGTAGAACACCTCCAAAGTCTCTTCCCGACATGGCCTTGTGTAAATTATCTGCCCTGGGAATGTTTTGGGATTTTTTTTGCATTGAGAAAAACTGGGGGTTGGTCGTTCAGCGAGGCATCAGTTGCAGTGATGGATTCACCTGAGTAAAGGAGGGCTATATGTCGGGTTATGGAAAAATACAGATTTTTTCCCCAGCCTGTCTTCTTTTTTCTTGTTTCCATTTACAAACAGCTCAAAGGTCTAAGTCTCGCCCAGTGGTGCCCTTTGGGCTTTTTTTCTGCGCAATCCTTTCCATTGTTGGGTCATTCTGTGGTAGGAAGAGAGGTAGGTATCCTTCGTCCTTGGGGTTTATATCCTGTGTGATTCCAGTTTTTCCGCTACGATGACCCTGTAATATAGGCTAGGTGAGTCAGTGAAGTTGAACCCGGATCTCCCTGGGCCTTTTCTGTCACTTAAGTTGCATTGGAGACAAATTTCTTGTGTGTCTAATCACACTTGGCCAAATACAAGTATTCTACTCTAGGATATGAAGCAGAACATTCTCCACTGCTGTCAGTCCTTTGCCATTGGCTGTAATGGATGGCCAATGGGAGTTGTAGTCCCTCAGTCTTTTGAGAGAGTGCCAGTGGCAGTGGGGTCAGATGATTAGACTGTGTATTTTCTGAGTGAAGAGGGTTAGAAACGTGATGTGTGGTTTATGTGGCTACGCTGGTACTAGGCCTTTCCTAATGTTTCCCGAATGTTAACAAGCAAATGTTCACCCTTGAGGACTAGAAACTTTATCTAAACCAGGGATATCAAACTCACGGCCCGTGGGCTGGATGTGTCATGTGCTGGACACACCCACCCCTGGTTTAGCGAAGGGGAAAGAAGTCATGATACGTCACGTGACAACAACGTGACACTGCAAGTTTGACACCCCTGATCTAAACAATGAGAACTGAAAAACGTAGGGACTGGGTTGGATGACTTAAACTTCTCAAGCAGAATAGTTGGTTAAATCTTAGCAGCAGGTGACAAGTAGCCCAGTTGAACTTTGCAGTTCTTGAAATGATGCATGTCTGAATTTGGTGGAGAAGAGTTGTATGCAAATTCCTCTTTCCCTCTAGCCTGAAAAGTGAACTGTGGGGTGCAAGCGAGCCTCAGGGTTGGCCTCCTTCTGCCTTGAGACTTCAAACCAGCGTGGGATGGAGAAATGAAGGTCAGGAACTCGGAAACATCTGCTGGGTCCGCCATGTCTGCAGGAGAAGCCAAGGAGGCCACGATGGATCCCCCCAATGCCCAGTTGCTCTATTTGGAGCAGAGGATGGTGGCGGCCGAGCAGAAGTGGATGGGCTGCGAGAAAGCTGTGATGGAAATGGGGAGCCAGCTGGAGAGCAAACTGGCCGTATTGGGAACCATCTTGGAGGAGAACAGCCTGTTGCAGCGGAGGTTGGAGAACCTTGAGAGCCTGTTGAAGAACCGGAACTTCTGGATCTTACGATTTCCTCCAGGATTTAAAGGAGAAGTCCCTAAGGTAACCTCTGTCCCACTGGCCTGATCCAGAGAAGAGTCAGAAATCAGCAGAAATGGTTTGGGAGGAGGCTACAAAGTGTGACTGGACTTGTAGATGAACCATCACCAGTAAAGTTTAGTTCTGCCTTACAGCTCAGCCTGCAAAAGAAATTCTGTGGAATTCAGTTAGCGTTATGGTTTATCTCTCCCATTCTCTGGATTCTCATTATGATGAGAAGCCAGGGTATCTTTGCAGGGAATCAGTTTGCTCTGATTTTGACAAGGCAGATTAGCTAGTTGAAAACAGGAAGATCATCCACTCTCCAATTTATGACTGGAAGGAAAACATTGATGACAGATGGAGTTGTTTAGAATTTAGGCATCTTCAGATTCTGTAGCTGTAAACCATAGTCCGTCAAAGAACAAACTACTTGCTTAAAAGCTGGTCATTTAAATTTTTTGTAAGCCACCTAGAGTCCATGAGAGTGAGTGCATGGCCACACAAATTCTTAAAATATATATCAATAAATAATATGTTGCCAGCTAGAGGTTTGTGAGTTTTTAGAACCAAAGAGATTAGGATTTCGCTCGGGATCTAGTATCAAAACACAGAAGGGAAATGGATTTGACTTGATGGAAGATGCACAGTGATTTTTTTTTAGCCATTTTGGTTTTTCTAGGTGCCCTTGAACTTCAGTGATGCATCGGTCCATTTCAATGAGCAGGAATGGAGGAATCTAGAAGAGTGGCAGAGAGAGCTTTATAGAACTGTCATGAGGAGCAACTATGACATGCTGGTCTCACTGGGTGAGTACTTTGATCTCTTGTCTATACGTTGACTAAGTTATCCTCTGTGCACGTTGCTTAAATGGCCTGATTCCCTAACAACCTGTCTCCTTTCCTATGGTATAGATCATGCCATTTCCAAGCCTGATATCCTATCCCAGATGGACCAAGGGGAGGAAGTGCGCATGGAGGAGTCAGAAGTCTTGGAGAATAGGGAGATACCTAAAGATCCCAGCTGCACAGGTATATTAATGGCAGTGACAGATGAAACTTTCTCATTTCTAAATAGTCTTTCCAGTTTATTGCTGGATTTGTTGTTGGTGGGAAGAGAAAGAGCAACTCAAGCCAATTTCTGGACTGCAGTTTCCTTATATCCGCTGCTTCCTTTTATCTGCTGCTTCCTTATATCAGGGCCTGAACTTTTATTTTACTTCATTATTGACTATTTACTTTCCTGTGGACTTAGATATGTTGGCCCATATGCATTGAAAGAGAGAAGTTATAATAAAAATAAATGCCCCGTGTTCAGAATACCCTGTTTCTGATGGAATGAACAGTCACAGAACCTGACACTATAATATTTTTTTTTACTCTGTTGTGTCCTTGTTTCTGTCCAAGCTTGTTTCTTGCAGTCGTTTCATGACCCAACCAGGGTACATAATCAGTGCTAGAATGGAGTGGGGTTCACTCTCTGTTTATATACAGTAACATGCCTTGTAATGTTGGAAGGTGGATGGTTTTTGCTCTTCGTACTTCCTCAATTAGGAGAAAACCATACCCCCACCAACAGTGGCAGGGGAAGCTACCCTATACAGGTAGTCCTCTCTTAACAGCTAGTCAGCAATTGAAGTTACGATGGACCGCTTCAGAGCTACTTCCAGTTTGATTCTGAAGTTCTGATAGCTGCGGCTTCCCTGTGATCACAGGGATCATATTTTGGGCACTTGGCGACTAGCTTGCATTTTTGGTGTTTTTTGCTGCTTTCCAGCGTTTACTCCTGGGTTCTGGCAAAGGTGCCCATTGAGTAAAATTTATTCGTTTAATGACTGAGGCATCTGCAATATGGCTACGGTGTTTCCTTAAGAGCTGCCTCAAAAAAAGTTGTAAAATCAGGACGGATCATAGTGCCCTGCTTAACAGCCACCGCAATTTACAACCATAATTCCAGGCTCAGTTATGGTCATAAATCAAGGACTACTTTTATAAACACAGCAAACCATTCCAAAACCAGTGATGTTACCTAGTCAGATAAAGCAAGAAAACAACCAAGGACTAAACAATTCTTGGATATAGATATTCTCTTCTGTTTATTAATCTTGGTTGTTGTTTTCCTTCTCTGTGTGCAGCTTCCCCTGTTGACGTGGCAGAAGTTTCTTCTGGAGATGGAGAGGCCGAGGAAGAAACTAACCTGTTTGCTGACGTAGCAGAGGTTTCTTCTGGAGATGGAGAAGCTGAGGAAGAAACAAACCTGTTTGTTGATGTAGCAGATGCTTCCTCTGGAGATGGAGAAGCGGAGGAAGAAAGTAATCTGTTCGTTGATCAAGAGAATTGCTATGAAATGAGCTTCATTGATAGCGCTGGCCTTGGTGAGTTTTTGTTCCTTAATATTTGCCCACTGATCGACCCACATCCTTTTGTGGTGTAATGTAACAAATTGTACACAAATCCACTTACAATGTGGCTAGTTTACTGGATCCTGTCCCCAAAGCTGGTAATTTGTATTCATGTGTTGACCTGACAGGTGGCCAAGATCAAACTATGAAATTTGCTATAGGATATGACAATAACCAATTTAGTTATATCTAAAAGATTGGAGAAATGAATGGAGGATCCGATGATTGATGGCTGCCCGCAGATGCCATATTTTCAGTAACAGCTATCAAGCAACAATAATGGAAGAAGGCTGTCATTCTTTTGTCTGCTTGCTTGCAAGCTTCTTAGCTGTTTTGCAAAATAGTTGTTAGCCTGATCCAGTCTTTGTGTTGTTGTGTTGTTATACCTCTCAGATGGAAAAATGTGATAACATTTTCTTGCTTGCTTGGCCAGGCAAACATCATGTTTTTTTATCAAACAATGATTTATCATGCTTTAAAAATACTTGGTATTTACCAATTTGTCTACCACAAAGTCCTGCTTTTAGGTCAGAATGTTACTAGAGGAATGACTTTATATAGATCTATTTCTTCCTTAAGCATTTAGGCTAAACTGCAGCGGAGGCAGCTCTTTTAGGGTCTTGAGGTAGGAAATCTAATTTGATCCCAGAATATCATAGTAATGGATTTTATACACGTTGGTACTAGGTAAACTCTATGTTATATCGAATAAAAAGATGTTGTTTAAAATCCCAGTTGAAATCATTTGGGGTCTAATTCTCTTTATTCCACAAAGAATATCAGATTGTTCGTCATAATATCAAGGAAGAAAAAGAAGAATTGCATATTAAGGAGGAACCATGGTCTCCTGGAAGCCCCAGCAGTGATGAATGTGAGTGTAATAATAGTGGAAATTTTTGGTATTCCTGGGAATCTTAATTGGGGTGAGTGGAATATTCCAGGAATTCGAATTGCTGTCTTTTATTACTGCCTGATATACTCGTCTGTGATTACTTTGAAATGGATTTGGCATTTTCTTCATAGTGTTGTATTTTAAAGATGTGGAGTGGGAGGACAAAGAATGGCATCCCAAGACAATTTAAATTGTGGCAGGGAAAAATGTGGAGCCTACAAGCATTTCAAGCTACTTTGGTTTCCACTGATAGCTCATGGAAGACCTTCTGTCTGCTGTATTGGGGTCTGGGAAGTGAAACAGAGTTGAACTTTCTGATTCGTATCTCTTGTGCACAGATCCACCTGTTGCAGTCACCATTAAACAAGAAGAGGAGTTGTGTGTCGAGGATCAGGAGGGTTTGGCTTCACTTGGTGAGTGCTGGGTAATAATGGCAAAGTACAGCAATTATTTAGCATAACCAGGCTTTCCTAAAGTTGAAGGAGTATTTAGTCCTTAATGATGTAGAGAATGAATTCCACGTGGTAAGTATAACATTTTTTGGTTATATACCTTGAAAATGTTAAGTCCATAAATAGAGATACTGTTGCTTCCCCAAAAATAAGACCCAACCAAAAAATAAGCCATAGCATGATTTTTCAGGATGCTTATATAAGCCCTATCTCAAAAATAAGCCCCAGTTGAGATTGTTAGCCAGTTGGAGACATTTAGTACATCCATTGCAACATGACAGATGTTTTGAATTATAAAATAATATATAATAAAATATAAAAAATATTGACATTAATACTTAAAATAAATGATATAAATTATAATTAAGTATTTGTAAATACCCAAGCGGGCATCTTTGGACAAGCAGTAAACGCCTATGTAAACATGAACTTGAGACTTACTCCTGAATGACCAATCAGAGTACAGACACAACGCATGTCTGTTGTAATGGACATACTTAATGCACTCTTGTGAAATAAATGTTTTCTGAATTTTCATGCCTGCAGTTTTTCATCCCTTTTTTGTATCATTCTTAACTGTCACCATTCTTAACTGTCATCATTTTTGTTGCCACTCCTGTCTTGTTAGTCTTCAATTAAAACTTGATTTAATGCAGACATATCAAACGTGCCTGCAGGCCAGATGGAAATGAAGACTGGCCTCTGCGGCCCCGGCCCAGCTTGGCTGGCTGTCCCCCTGCCATGTGCCCAGGCAGTGAGCACACAGGGACCAACGGTGTCCAGTAGTAGCTGCAGCCCACCACCCCCTTGGCTGGAGCACTTGGGCTGCACAGCCCGCACAGCACAAATGACCGCCAGGCTGGCCCTCCAAGCAGCTGGTGACTACCTGCCTACTCCATCCCACCATTGGTCTTTGCTTGCCCGCGACTGTGATGGGGCAGGGACCACGCCTCCCCCAAGGGCAACCACAATGCTGATGCAGCCCTCAATAAAATCGAGTTTGTCACCCCTGATTTAATGATAGATTTAAAGGGAATAATATTTTCACCCCCAGACAAGATGAGTGCAAAAAGAAAGAGCTATTCCGTCGAGTTCAAGAAAGGAATCGTGGAGGACTCTTGGGGCAAGAATCTTACGGCTTTCTGCAATGAGAAGAAGTTGGATCTCCGAATGGTCCGAAAATGGCGAGCAGAATATAATAACCTCAGTCAACAGTTGGACAAAGGAAATGCTAAGAAGCGCAAGTGTGGATCAGGTCGGCAACCATTATTTCCTGAACTGGAAGACATCGTCTGTGAATGGGTTGCTGACAGGAGAGCAAAGGCTTTGGTTGTGCATAGGGCTGATATTCAAGCATTTGCCCTTGCAATGGCACCACAGTTAGAAATATCTCCAGAAGAATTCAAAGCATCACAGCGCTGGCTCGATGACTTCCTTCAGCGATATGAACTGTCTCTAAGATCGACAACACTGTTCAAGCTGGAAGATACTGAACTTATTAAACGTGCACTTGCATTCAAGTCCTTTGTTGATGGCATCGACTTTTCTAAATACCAACTCTCCAACATGATTGCTATGGATGAAACTGCAGTGATTATGGGCCAAGGATCTCAAACAAGTGATCAGAGGGGTGCCTCATCCATCTATATTCCTTCCACTGGTTACGAAAGTGCATGTGTTACCTGTATTTTGGCAATTTGTCTGAATGGAAAGAAAGCCCCACCTTTAATCATCACTAAGGGCAAGAAAAATAAGATTGAACATGTTTCAGGCACTTACGTTCTTGAAACTGAAAAAGCCTGGTGCACACAAGCAGTTTTAAGGAGGTGGGTCGATTTAATGCTGCCATTTGTTTTGCGAGGTGGCCAAAGAGGTCTGCTAGTCTGGGATTCAGCCAGCACTCACCGTGCTAAAGACATGAAGAACTTCCTTGCAGAGAGAAGAATAGATCAAATAATGATTCCTGCAGGAATGACTGCCTATCTCCAGACTCTTGATATTGCAATAAACAAGCCATTCAAGGACCATTTGCACATGGAAATCAATGATTACATTGAAAATAGAATGGAGAGAAATCAGTGTGGATACTTTGTGAAGCCTAGCCTGCCAGAGCTTGTGACTTGGGTGAAGAATTCCTGGGATAAAATCACTGACAGCTGTGTTGCCAATGCACTACGAGCAGGCTACATGGACAAGAGGTGCTCATTTAAGGAGAGCTCTATTGCGAGACATGACAGATTGGGGCCAATAATTCTACAGAAAATGGAATCACAAGAAGTTCAGGCTGGAATTCAAGATTTGGAAAGTTATGATGATGTTCCAGAAGAAGATGACATGACTGTATTTGAATAAATGTAGATTGTTGTACATCAGGGGTGTCAAATTGATTTCATCGAGGGCCATATCAACATTGTGGTTGCCCTGGGGGGTGGGGGGCATGCTAGCTCACAAGCAAAGACAACAGACAGTGGGATAGAGAAGGCAGGTGTCTGATGCTTGGGAGGGCCGTCCTGGTGGTTGCAGTGCTTGGACTCACCTGCACTGCGCAGGCTGCGCAGCCCCAGTGTGCCAGGCAAGAGGCTGGCAGATTAGGCTGCTGCCGGACAGTCAGCTGCAACATGCTTGCTGCCTCCTATGTGTGCACTGGGAGGGTGCCCTGCTGACCTGGGTGGGGGGCCACAGGGGCCGGTCCCTTGCTAACTCTGGGGCAGCCCTTTGGGCCAGATATAAGATCATCGGGCCCATAGGCCTTGTTTTTGACATGGCTGTTGTAAATGAAAAAGTAAGACATCACCTGAAAATAAGCCCTAATGTGTGTTTTGGAGGAAAAATTAATATAAACCTGGTCTTATTTTTTGGGAAACACTTGTAATCCTTGAATTATGAGCTCTTGTTGAGTGACTATTTAAAGTTACAAGGCACTGAACAAGTGGTATTTATATTGGTCCTTGAAATTCTAGCTGTTGCAGTACCTTGTAGTGACAATCTCCATTTGGAAACTTCTTTGCTGGCTTCCCACAAGCAAAGCTGATGGGGAAGCTGGCAGGGAGTCACAATTTCGACTTTAAGTCACCCCTGCCACATTTCTTCTGAGAAGCCCCATTACGGAGATCCCAGGGATCTTGTACTCCATAGCATTCCAAGCATGGGCCCATCTGCAGCACACCTCCACCAACCTACTTGCCTACGGTCCCCACCAACCCACTCATGCTCCCAATGTGTGCCACCCATGCTGTCCCCACCTGTGAGTCCCCACTTTTCCCATTTAACTCTGCAGTCCTGGAGTAACAATGGCAATTGGGACTGCTGGGATTGCTCTTAAGTGATCTGGTCAAGTGTCACAATTTATCAGTGATGAGAATTCAAGTCTCAATCATTGTCATAACCCAAGGAGTACCTGTAATGTTATCATAAATGTTTTCATTGCAAGTGATTTTAGCTTGTTATTTGTCCTTCAGATAAGAATGAATTGTAGAACATTTTTTCATACTTTGGTTTCTAAAATGCAGTCTTTTGAACTGTGGATAGGGATTTCTTTGCCTTAAAGAGTGGTTCCTTTTTGCCTTAGCTGGGCACCCAGTGCTACTACAATCTGTTGAAGAAGAGGGACAGAAGACTCCAACATCCTTGATGGCCTGTAGGAATGCTCTTCTGCACGATGCCACAGATGACCCTGAGCAGAAAGAAGCATATGCAAAAGGATGCCTTGTTCAGTGTGGCAGATGCACTAAGAACTCTGCACACCAGGAGACTTTGACTGATCACCAGTATAGCCGCAAACGAAAATTCCAGTGCACAGAATGCAACAGGAGTTTTGCTTTTGAGGGACAGCTGTCCCAACACTTGCTAATACACGTACCTGGGACACAGTTCCATTGTACTGAATGTAATTTGTGTTTTTCAAGCCAAAAGGCGCTTACTGTGCACGAGCGTGTTCATGCAGTGGACTGGCCACTGCACTGCTCTGCATGCAACAGGACATTTTTGGACACAGCAGCATTTGACCAGCACCAGCTATCTCATGCTCCAGGCCAGGTTTGCCGGTGTGTGGAGTGCAGCGTTTACTTTACCGATCCAGCAGCTTTGGCAGAACACAAGCGAATGCACTCAGAAGACTGGCCTTTCCGGTGTGCTCAGTGCGACCGAACTTTTGTCCATGAGGGCTTGTTGTTGGAACACCTTCAGAATCATAGCCGGACAAGGAGTCGCCGCTGCCATATCTGTGGCTCATGGCTATCCTACAAGGGATTGCTAAAGCATACTGGGGCCCAGTTGTATCATTGCAAGAAATGTAATACTTCTTGCCAGGTTCAGGGGTCTGACTCAGTGACTATGAGCGTTAAAAATGCAAAGAAGCCAGGCAAAGGTAGTTCTTAGCTCTCATTAGGCTGTATCCCAAGTCAGATGCAAAGGTTATTTTTGGTGATAGCATGGAAGTCTTCCTAATTTTCGAGGATTAGGCAACATTGGATTGGTCCAGAAAGGATGTTGTTGCTGTGGAATAAGACCACCTGCTCCTATTAGCAATTAGTGCTTTAATTTCTTACCTGCAATCTCCTAATCCCTCTTCCCTCAGTCCATCCAAATTTGATTTTTCTTGTGATCAGGTGGGCAGTTTTCTTCTTTTGACCATTGAATAAGTGTCGGAAATTGCAACCTCTTGCATTGTGAGGGCTGCTTTGCTATCTGTAAAATAGGTTTGCTTCTTAGGCATGAATAGGAGTGGAGCTTGTTGCAATTGGACTGCTATTTTTACCATCCACTTATCCAAATCATCTTTTTGTTTTCACTCTCAAGTCCCCCTTGTAGAGAATTCTTATCACTTGTCTGTCTGGACTTTCTCATGATAGATAACCATAGTCACTGTAGAAAGAATATTCCGAAAAGTTTCACAATGGTCTGGCAATGGTTTAAAAACAAGCTGCAAGCTAAATCTGGATATATAATCTCTGAAATATTTTCTGATTTCGCTATTGCATTTATACTCAGTATTCTTTCTATGCTATGTTTCAGCTTTCCTTGGTCTGAGCTTTTCCATGTGTGTTAAACAACAGCAAAGTGGGCTGGATGTATGTGATGTAATCCAACATATCCTGAGGATTTCAGGTTGCAGAAGGTTGCTTTATTTTTTTACTCCACATCAGGAAGAATATATTAGTGTTTTCACTTCTGGAGTTGCTATATATATATATTTTCCCTGAAGCAGCCACTAAGAGGTTTCAGTGCATTGTATGCTAAAAGATTATCCTGTGTGCTCATGATTTCCTTTGCTCTTAATCCATTAATTTTCCTAAAGGCTGTTCCTCATTTGAGAAATATACCAAACCATGCTTTTTCCAGGTTGATTGATTCGACTGAAGGTGCTTTATAGTAAGGAGGAAATCAGTCAACTTGCCTCCATCAAGTACTTCATCGCTTTTGTGAGTGTTTTTAATATTTGCTTCGTCATTAAATGGTTACTTCCCTCCAAAATATTGGATTTGGATTTTGTGGTATTTTTACATATCTTCCTAATTTAGAACTTCAAATTATTTTAGTCCTATAGTCTATTCAAGGTGCTAAACTTACTGGCTTCAAATTCTGTTGGAGTTCTGCCAATAAAATCTTAGCAGTTTGTATGATCAACTGTTCGTCTTGGGTATCAGCAATGTTGGCAGATTAGTCCCTTTTGAGATTTTTGTGGTTGTTTTTGTTTTTTTAAAAATTATTTTATTTTGTCGGATGATGGACATATTATCCCAAGCATGTTTAAACTCAGTTACTGATGATTGGCCAACTACATCTGCTGGTAGTTGGTTCTAAGCTTCCACTATTCCTCTGGATTAATCCTTTCTAACATTACATTTGACCTTCCCCCCTGTCAGTTTATGCCCTTGTGTTCTTGGTTTTTACTTAATATTGTAAATTCTGCCTTCTAGAACCTTACTCACAGCCTTAATATATTTAAAGGTTTCAATCTTGTATCCTCTTTCTCTTTTGTCCTCCAGGCTGTACATGTTCAGTTCCTCCAGTCTCACCTGAGTTGTTTTGTCCCTCAGACCTTGCAACATTTTTCTTTTGTTACAGTGGCATTCTAAAGTGGCCACGTGCTGACAAGGTGTTTCAGAATAATTTATTATTATTATTCTATGGATCTTTTGATTAAAGGGAGACCTGATTTCCAATATTTGGAAGGCCATGAATCGGGATGAGTTTTATCAAATGAATTTTAGATGTGATTCCTCTGAGATCATAATTAATTTAGAGAAAGACAAATACCTGCATGCCACTCAAGATTATGCTCAGAAAGACTGAGGGAAACAAAAGAGAATTGGAGAATGATCGGAGAAGCCTTGAAAAAGCTACATTATAGGTAGTCATTGACTTACGACTGGTTGTATAGCGACCATTCAAAATTCTGATGGACCTACCTGGGGAGGCACTCATGACTCAGACTTCGTTCCAATGGTCTCATACTTGCATCACATGATCACACTTAGGGCACTTGGCAGCTGGATTGCCAATGGCCGTTTGCAGCAGCCACATGATCACGTTTTATGCTGCTTTCATCAAAAATTTACTTCTGGTTTTTGACAAAACCATGCCCATAGCAAACCACTGGTTTGCTTAACAACCACAGTGGTTGTTTAACCATCACTGTAAAATCAAGCCTATCACATGACTTCCATTTTAAAATTGTCATGAATTAGTCGTAACTTAAGGACTTCATGTATCCTGGAAACCTTCACGTTCTTAAGACTACCATGAATCAAGCAGATGGAATGGCACCTGCAGAACACGTCTCCTGTCCAAATCCTTGGATATGAACACTTGTGGTGCTCATCCTGGGTCAAACATTTCCCTGCAAGTGACAGGCAGTTGAGGGATGCCAAGGAGTGGGGGATGTTTAGATTGTCCACTCATAATCATCTGGATTGCGAGATGTGTAGCAAATAAATTAGATAAGAGAGGATAGATGGACAAAGTGGATAGGTAGCATGGATAGATAAGGGTAGATGGAAGAATACCGTAGGATGGATGGATGAGTAGGATAGACATGGATGAGTGGATTGATAGATGAGATGGATGGATGGGTGGATAGATAACAAAGCCAAACGTTCCCAAATGAAGAGGGTCCCTTCTGGATGGGAAGCAAGCCTCACAACAACCCTAGATGGCCATAGGGCCATCGTGGAACCCTCCCCCTCCCCCCACTTTTTCTTGATGGGAGCTGGGTGGGTGCCTGAGGAGTGGCCTGCCTGCCCCCTCCCCAGTTCCAGCTCTCTTCACCCTCCACTTTCGTAGCCTGTCATGCCCCCCCCCTCTTACGGGTGATGGGCTCGTGAGAGAAGAGAGGGAGAAATAGAAATCGAGGGAGAAAGAGCAAGAGGGAAGGAACGGGAGAGGGAAAGATGGAAAGAAGAGGGAGAGAGAGAGAGAGAGAGAGAAAGAAAGAAAGAAAGAAAGAAAGAAAGAAAGAAAGAAAGAAAGAAAGAAA
>JANHZT010005631.1:29491-43980 GCA_032468215.1 Stegonotus admiraltiensis
TGAGTCCTTCGGGAGAAGGGCGGTATAAAAATTGAATGAATGAATGAATGAATGAATGAATGAATGAATGAATGAATAAATAAATAAATAAATAATAAATAAATAATAAGACACGACTATTTCTGAGCCTTTACATTTATAAAAACAACTTCCTTGCAGTTTTATTTTCATATACCATGTTTCCTCGAAAATAAGACCCTGTCTTGTATTTTTTTGAACCCTGAAATAAGCACTTGGCCTTATTGCCATGCGCTTAAAAGCCCAATTGGGCTTCTTATCAGGGGATGTCTTATTTTGGGGAAAACAGGGTATATATAGGCAAATAGCAATTTCATTTTTTCATTCACTATCTTTTTCTCCAGCCAAGAAAAATCTGTTAAAATATTATTGTTTTAGGGAGCATATTAGGATAATATATTATGGACAAAAAATGGAAAGATTCTGAAATAGCCACAATATAGGAATAGTTGCTGAAGATGATAGAACTTTTGCCAGAGATGGCAAAGTTAACTTACTTGCTCAACATTTGTCAATGACTGTAAATCCCTTATGGACTTTTTGCTGAAAAAAATAAGAAAATGTACATGATTTATGGGTTTGAAGATTAGAAATATAGCTTATGGAAGAAGGAAATTAAGATGTAACTTTAGAGAGAGGATAAAATAAAATGCATTTATAACTATTGTCAAAAGCATGAGAAACTGTTTCTTTATAATCTTTTTTCTTTTTCTATTTAATTGTTTTAATTAAACAATTAATTACTCAATTGTTTGGATTTTCTTGATTATTTTCTAATATTTGTATTATTTTTATCTTGTAAAAAATTTATTCAATAAAAATTACATTTAAAGAAAGATCAGTCCATTAGGGACCTCAATTAATCAGTTCAATCAGAATGGAGCTGGAAGGGATTTTGAAGTCTTCTAGTCCAAACCCCTGCTCAAGCTGAAGACCTCATACTATTTCAGACAAGTGACTGTCCAGTGTCTTCTTAAAAGCCTCCCACAGAACTTCTGGAGGCAAGCTGTTTCTTTAGTTGATTGTCCTGGCTATTAGGAATTTTCTCCTTAGTTCTAGGTTGCTTCTCTCCTTGATTAGTTTCCATTCATTGTTTCTTGTTTTGCATTCTGGTGCTTTGGAAAATATGTTGACCTCCTCTTCTTTGTAGCAAGCTCTCAAATACTAGGATACTGCTATCATGTGCCCCCATTCCCTTTTTCCCCTACACTAGCCAAACTCAAATCCTGCAACCATCCTTCATAAGTTTCAGTCTCCAGGCCTCTAATCATCTTAGTTGCTCTTCTTTGCACTTTTTCCAAAGTCTCAACATCTTTTTTGTGACCAAAACTGGATGCAGTATTCCACATGTGGCCTTACTAAGGCTTTATAAAGTGGTACTAATACTTCACAGGATTTTGATGCTATGCCTCTGTTTATACAACTAAGGATTATATTAGCCTTTTTGGCTGCTGCCGCACACTGCTGACTCATGTTTAAGTGATTGTCCACTAGGACTCCAATAAAATTAAGTTTTATCTAAATCAAATATAAGCAATCCACAAACTGTATAGGAGTACCAATATATTTTTGTAGCTCTCAAGAATATTTCAAGATTATTCCACTGCAATTTGGAAGCAAAACTACAGATTTCTGGTACTGCAGTTTTTGTCCTTTTTTGCTACAAGAAATAGGTTAAGTTATCAGGAAGCTTAATATTTTGATTTTATGCCTTTAAATCCTTCCTGTCCAATCTTGTTAAATCCATTTTTCTGATATCCTTTCAAAGTTAACTTCCTGATATTTCTTTATTTTGTCCTTCTTTAACAAAAAAGGACAAAAACTGTTGATCAAATACCTCCTTGTTTAACAACTACTCATTCAGCGACTGTTCAAACTTTGGATGGTGCTGAACGAATGTTACTTACAACTAGTCTTCAAAATTCTGGTCATCACAATATCCCCATGGCCACATGAATGCAGGCTTTGCAACCATGACTGTAGGCTTCTGATAAGCAACACAAATGGCAGTCATGTGACATTGTGCTTAATGATGGTATGGGATTTGCTTAATAGCAACCAGATATGCTGAAACTTTTGTTATTAAGCAGTGCAGTGCAGTAGTGGGTTTCAAATCCTGGTGCTACCGTTTTGGTTATCGGTAGCATGCGGGTGCGTGCACTCACTTGGTGAGCACACGGTGGTTCTGCACATGTGCAGAGCGTTTTTGATGACATCTGGGTGGATGGGCGGAGCCTCTCGCCGCTGCCGCTACCAGTTCGCTGCTGCCACTACCAGTTCACCCAAACTGGGGTGAATCAGGAGCAACCCACCACTGCACCCACCACTGGTGCAGTGACATGATGTTGTGCTTTATGACATCACTTAGTGAAAGAAATTCCTGTCTCAATCACCATCATTAATCAAGGACTACAGATCAGACAGGTCTGTTTTCTCTGAAAGTAATCCAATAATCATGATCATGGGCTGACCACGGATTTCCAAAAATCAGTGGTGGAATCAGGTACCTGTGCAAACAGTTACATTTTCTCCACCAGTGGCAATCTTTCCTGATATTATTTTCAGTGGCTGTATCACGTTTTGGCTATATTTACCACTGAATAGCATTATGATTTATCAGTTCAAGCAAATTAGCACTGTTTCTTGGCATAAAGATTATATTACCAAATGGAAATTGGGCAGTTCTGTAAAAAAAAAATCTGTGCTCGTATTCTGGATTCCTTTCAAGGTGCTGATTTTTACCTTGGCATGATTTCACTAAATGACTTCACCCTGGGTAGCTAAGAGACAGTCTGCCTATGAAACAAAAGGTAGCCTTTGGTTAATGATGGTGATTGAGATAGAGATTTATGTCACTAAGTGATACAGATATAACGCCCAACATCATGTGGTGCTAGTTTCCAGCACCAATTATTTGAATGTGATAGGACAAAGAGGATGAAAATTATCATGCAAACCCTAACCCCCAAAGTTAAATATCCCTAGGATATTGAAGAATTCCAAAGCCAATTATAATGAAAATGAAGAAGCCCAATTTAGTAACAGCAATTTCCTAGATAAAACTTTCCATCAGTGGTCAAGGAGTCTCACACTTTTATCCTATACAAGGCTAAACTGTAATAGTTCCAGTTTACTCAGCAGCACCTAATAGATCTGAGTTTACATTACCATTAGCTTGTTGACATGATTGAGATCAGCCAATGATTTTTTAATCCAGGGGAGAAATGCTCCTGGTTTCGACCGGATCATGTGATCCGGTAGCGATCGTCATGGTTGGTTCGGCAATCTGGTAGTGATTGCAGAGTGAAGTTCCGCCCACCCACCCGGGTGTCATTACTTCCTGATTTTAACCAAGAAGTAATGTGTCTTTTACCTTCAGCGCATGCACAGCTTTTGCACATGCGCAGGTTTTGGCCTTGCACAGAAGGTCTGCACGCACATGTGACATGTGTACTTCCAAACCGGTAAGTAAGGTAAGTAGATTTCATCCCTGGTTTAATCCTAGGAAAATTATTTTATTTACCTTTTTTATATACGATGGCAAATCTGTTCAACCAATATTGTAATTATACGTAAATTACTAGACAGGTGGCATGTAGAATATTGCATCTAGTTCTAGGTGCCACATTTTGGAAAGATTGACAATCCAAAGATCAACCAAGGTGACATGCGACGTGGAAGCAGAAACCTATAAGAAATAGTCAGAGGTGCTAAGAAAGTTTAACCTCAAAGAGACGATTGGACATGTTTTGTTTTCAAGAATAAGGACTATAATGTAGATAGGGTAAAACAGTATATGATAGAGGACAAGAAACATTGGATTTAAAGGAATTGATTTCAATTAGATAATCGGGAAATGCCTTAATAGAACGGTTGAGCAGAATGCCAGTAGAACAGTAGAACTGATCATGAATGATGATAAGAGTTGTTTAAATAAAGGCTGGATTGCTGTCTGTTGGAGATGATGTAATAATAGATTCCTGTTCTTAGGCAAAGGACTGGATTAGATGAACTTCAAGGTCACTTCCAGACTTTACATTCTATAAGTTAAACCAAAGTTTTGTTTTGCTTTATTGTTTTATTAATGTTGCTATAATTTGCAACCCAGTACTTAGAAAGGGAAGGGAACCAGTACCCTTTGCAGATACCCAAGCACCATAATATCCATGATGATGATACAAAGTGATGTGCCTAAGGCAACATGTGAGCAAGGTCAGGCTATTCTGCTACACACACACACACACACACACACACACACACACACACACACTTCAGGTTGGTCACACATGGCTAATAGTGTTGTATAAATAGCTATGGTTTTATTTAGCAGATCATATCTTCAGCCAATTGACTTTTCAAACTATGTGTGAAAATGAACACTGACAGCTCCACTGTCTGAAGCTGAATTATATCTTTAGAATGCAGTGCTAAATTGTGGCTTAGCCATGAATGAGCTTCAGATTCTTCAAGTGCTCTCAACCTTTTCCTCCAAAGCAGCTTCAAGGATTGAAAGTTTTAGGATACCATTTACCATCATGTTGAAATTTCAACAGCTACTGCATTTTTCTAATTCTGTTATATGCTAAAGAGGCCTGATTTAGCACATTCTGAGATGTTATGATATCATCCAATTTATTTTGTTCATTGGATTATAATTTGACGCAGATATTCCTCACTTAATGACAATTCATCCAGCAACTGTTTGAAGTTACAATGTTGTTGAACAAAGGAATGTACAACTAGTTCTTGAAATTCTGGCCATCATAATACCCTCACATCAGATGAACAAAATTTGGGTCCACCCCACCTACTACTGTGCATCTTCCACTCCCAGCTGACCTTGTCATCTTCACTGCCATCTCTTTACGCCATCCCAGTCACACATGGGGACCCATGGAAATCTCATGCAGGACGATGTGTGAGAGCTACAAGTCAGCAGGGTGTATCCCACTACACATTACAGGCCACTACTGGCCAAGTCTTTTGTGTGTGCGTGCTGGCTGAGTCCTTTTTTTTTGCAAAAACAGATCCAGATGTGAAAGTAACCTGGTGTGAAAATGGTGCACAGTGTGATGGGCATCAGATCGCAGGTAGGGCTGAACAATGAGGGCAACTGACTGTGGTAGTGGCCAAAAGGACAGAGTTGTGGGAGAGATACATGGATGGGAAAGATGGAGACAGTGTCTTACCAAGAATGGTTTGGATCCAGGTAATGGATGCTAATGACTGCATATACTCAATAACAGTAACTGGGACTGCTAGAACTGCCATTGCTAAACAAAGCAATCAAGTGACATTTAACTCAACGGCTGCTTTGCTTAGCAATAGATGGCCAGTCCCAATTAGGTTATTAAATGAAGACTGGCTGTACTTTTATCCAGAGGCTAGAATTATTATGAAAGTATCTGTCTTTCAGTCAACCAAAGTTACATAGTGGCAATTGTTTAAATCAATCAATCTTCACAGTGGTTCTGAACTATTGGCTTTTTTATTAAAGGATTGTATGGAAATAAGCATGTGATGACTTGTTCTGACATGCTAATGGATTATGGCTAGGTTTGATAATTATACAGTGTCATTATCAAAGCTTATTGAGGTGGAACAGCAATACAGTACATTTTCTGATTATTTTGTTAACTGGAACAAATGTATTCTAGCAATGTATTAACATGAACTAACCAGATAATGTATCTACATGCTCAAATAACCATAGTGGTACTTGTAATTTTGAGATCCTTAAGAAATTTAATGGTTGACCACAAACCAACCATTCAATCATATTCATAATTTAAAAAGTAAAATGCAAGTTATAAAACTTACATTTCTGAATGTTAGAATTGAGAATTGGAATATCCCATTTTCAAGAATGAATGCATTTAAAATTTAAAAATGAACTTAATTCTTTTCAAAATAGTTTTATGTAAATGGAAAAAACTTACCCTCCTGATTATAAGGAATGGACCCAGGTATGAATTTGTTAATTATCTTTGAAAATGTGTTCTAGAAATGAGAAAATGAAACAATATGTTTCTGTGTGGTCTACATTTAATGATAACTTTGAATTAATTTTATATTGCTATCAATAATTATTACATGGATCTTTTCTCTCCCTTTTCTATTAAGTCTGTTTTTCCCCTGTATAAGCAGCATTTCTCTCCCCCCCCACTTTTTTGCCTACTTTTTGAAGTTCACTGTTAACACATGCACTTCCCTCTCAATATCTTGTCTGAATTGCAGATCTTAAATGATTAAACATTTGGCCTAATTTTTACACCTCGCTTCATCCATCTCCTTCTTTTTCTTTTCATCAGCAGATATAAGAATTTCAGACAGTTCAAAAGCTTTAACATTATCCTTCCTCTTTTTTATTGGCTATTATAAATGCACTACCTACCTACTACCGCATGGGTCTAGGTTGGGCAATAGCACAGAATCAACAAAGCATGCTTGTGTCCAAAAATTAACTCCCAAACACACTGAAAGACGCACAGATTCCTGTTTATATTATTAAAAGTGGTGTCGTTATTAAGAGTTTTCCTCCCCCCACCCCCCACTCCCAAAGATGAGCTTCAAACCATCATTGGGACACAATCCTCCTAACCCATCTTTTCTCAGAAATAACTTCAGAAAGACTTACTCTTTCCCACCTCTCTAATACAAATCTTAAATGACATTTTGTACGGAAGAGGGAGATTCTAATTCACGTGGCTGCATGCTCGGAGTAGCAGCCAAAGTCAGCGCAGGGAGCAACTCGGGGCGAGTTAAATCCGGATCTAATCGCGACTCGGGTCTTTCGCCGGAGAATCATGGGAGGATTTTGATTCCCTCTCTCCATTCTTCTTGCACCACCCCGCCACTCCCTTGCCTCCTCGTAAGCCTCTCTCTCTCTTGAAGCGTTTCCTGGCAGGGGCTCCGGGAAGGCAGCGTTGCCAGACACACCCACGCTGTTCAAACCAGAGTTTCCGCGTCCGGGTCGCTGCTGCTGCTGCTGCTGCTGCTGCAGGCGAGGAGATTGCGGGGTGGGCCTATTGCCATCTGAAAACAGCGGCAGCGACAGGCGGTGGCCTCTTTGCCCGACCTGAAACGGAAGCCATGGCGCTCTGGTGTCGGCCTCGCTGTTGCTGCTGTTCATGCGCCGCTTCGTCCCGGACGGCGAGACTCTTCAACAGCTTGCGAAGCTGCGGCTTGGATAACAGCGGCGGTGGCGGCACTAACAAGCAGCCTGGCGATGAACTGGCGGCGCCGGCGCTGAAGACGGCCGTAAGTAGCGATGCACTTAGGGCGAATGGAGGTCAGGAAGGGAATGAATGGGTCCCAGCGGAGGAGGCGATCCCGGGGAGAAAGCTCCGGCCGCCCGGGTGAAGGAGGAAGGGGTTGCACCAGGACGCGGGCGGATCGGAGGGGAAGTGGGGAAGGAAGCGCCTTTGGGAACCTCCAAAAGCAACCCAGCGCTTGAAAATCAAGGCGACGGTTACCAGTCCCGATGCCCTGAGATATGGGGCGACTGTAATGTCCCCTTGTCGCTTGTAGGGATGGTATTCTTAAGAAAAAGGCGAGGGGAGGAAGAGAAAACGAGGAGCGGAAAGGGAAGCGTTTTCCAAGCCTGGCGCGACGAGTAAGGAAGTTAGTTACGCAAGGCCACTTTCAGTGGTGTTGGGGTGCAGCTGATGAGATATGTCACCTGGGGCATTTGGAGGGCACCGGATGGCAGATAACGACTAAGATTTGCAGAAGGGCAAAGGAAGAGGGATTGCGGAGCCAATAAGCAAAGGCCAGAGAAAAAAAAATTAACAGTATTTCCTGCTGTGCCATCCTGTTACAGACTGCAGCAAGATGTGCTGATGTGGTTTGCTCGTCTTGAAGGTATCTCTTAAAAGACTTACACATTGGAGATATTAAATGATCTGTCAGTGGGCATTATTCTCAACGGGCTATACTGGCTGGTAAATAGGCATGAATATTATTTATTTATTTATTTATTTATTTATTTGACTTTTATACCGCCCTTCTCACAAAGGACTCAGGGCGGTGTACAGCCAAAATAAAACCCCACAATACAAAAGTTAAAATATAATTAAAAGAATTAAATCAGTTGGCCACAACTAAAATCAATACCCCATCAGGCTAGCCCTGCTTGATGAAAAAATAATGTTTTGAGGGCGCGGCGAAAACTGTGAAGGTCCGGAATCCTCCGAATCTCTGGGGGAGCTCGTTCCAGAGAGTAGGGGCCCCCACAGAGAAGGCTCTCCCCCTGGTGGCCGTCAGCCGACATTGTTTAGCCGACGGCACCCTGAAGAGTCCTTCTCTGTGGGAGCATACTGGGCGATGGGAGGCTATCTGTGGCAGGAGGCAGTCTCGTAAGTACCTGGGCCTTTAGCCATGGAGCGCTTTAAAGGTGATAACCAATACCCTGAATCGCACCCGGAAGGCCACCGGGAGCCAGTGCAGCTCGCGCAGGAGAGGTGTTATATGGGCACGTCGAGGCGCCATGATCACCCATGCGGCCGCATTCTGGACCCGCTGAAGTCTCTGAGTGCTCTTCAAGGGGAGCCCCATGTAGAGAGCGTTACAGTAGTCCAGAGGGAAAGTGACTAGGGCGTGAGTGACTGTGTGTAAGGAGTCCCGATCCAGAAAGGGGCGCAACTGGTTAACCAAGCGAACCTGATAAAAAGCCCCCCTGGAGACAGCCGTCACATGATCTTCAAGAGACAGCTGTGCATCCAGGAGGACACCCAGGTTGCGAGCCCTCTCTGATGGGGGTAAGCTCTTTCCCCCAACAGCCAGCGATGGAGTCAGCTGGCCATATCGGGACGCCGGAAACCACAGCCACTCCGTCTTGGAAGGATTGAGTCTGAGCCTGTTTGTCCCCATCCAGATCCGCACAGCCTCCAGGCACCGGGCCATCACTTCAAGGGCATCGTTGGGGTGGTCCGGGGTAGAGATGTACAATTGGGTGTCATTAGGTATGTTTGTTGCCTTGAGTTGGCCAAAATATTAAAAAGTGGGATAAAAAGTATTGTTGCTCCAAGTTTGAGAAAACATGCTGTCTTTCAACCAGGTTCTTTAATTCACAAGTTACTGGCCTGTACAAGATGTTAGAGATGAAAGAGGCATTTTTTTATTATTTTGCTCAGCCCATTGCATTTCATTGTAGATATCTGAACCCATTTTCACAGTACTTCCAAACCAATATCTTCAGGAGAAAGTATGGCAACAGTTCATGAGTTGAGCAATCAAAAAACAAAAAGAAAGAAAGAAATGAAGAGCCTTAAGCTAGTAATGATCTTTACAAGGTTTTCCAAATGAAAGAAATTTATTATGCTTCCCCGCCTTATCTTCTATGGTGGCTAAAACTCATTGAGACAACTACCTATATGTGGGCCACTTGTATACTACTCAACATCTCTGCAGAAAAGTGGATATGGAGCGTTGAGTTGTTTGTTGTCTGAGCTTCAGAGACCCTATGCATACAAACTGTGCAATAAAATCTATTGACCTCTTAATCCAGATGGGTCCAATTTAGGACTTCTAATCTTGTTCAGCCAACTAACCTCATTCTCTCCTTCCCCTTCCATATGTTTGTAATTAAAAATGCCTTACCATAAAGACGACATAAAGATTTGCTCCTCCTGCTGCTACTTTTTCGCCTCCCCACCTGCGGCACCTCCCCACCTGGTCTCATGGCCTCTGTCCACA
This sequence comes from Stegonotus admiraltiensis, assembly GCA_032468215.1. Lineage (NCBI taxonomy): Eukaryota > Metazoa > Chordata > Lepidosauria > Squamata > Colubridae > Stegonotus > Stegonotus admiraltiensis. Next base: position 39,206 of record JANHZT010005631.1, read on the forward strand.
ACATTCATCCACTCATCCATAACTCTTTCCCACCAGCTTGCTTCCTGGGACTTCTGTCTTCTCCCATGTCATGTTCATTTGAAGTCTTCGTTTAACTAATGTGGTCCTGGGGTTATGAGGGCAACTGAAACTCACAGGATTACCATCGCTAAGTGACATATCATGTGATACCTTACAACCACATCATTTAGCAACAGAAATTCTTATTCCAATTGCCACTGTAACCTGCAGTAACTTGTTAATTCTATTCTAATTCTGCATAAAATAGAGATAATAAATATCCTTTTTTTTTCTTTTCTCTTTCTGCAGAAATCTAGTTTTTTAGGGGAAAGACTGTGTCTATTTTTTCCAAAAATGTATAGTATATGTTGGCGGTAAGTTGAAAGCTTTCTACTGTATACATTATAAAAAATAGTCATACTAAAGTAGGTAACTTCAGTATCTTTTAAAGTTTGACTGTGAAGGATGCAGCAATGAGATATTAAATTGCATACATTTAGTCTTTTTTCTGTCTTTTGACAGTTACATTCAGTATAAATCATTAAATCGAAATATAAGACTTTTGATAATCATCATATAAGCATGTTTCTTACTATAGCAGCTGAAGCAGCCAGAGTAAATATTCTCATCTATTAAATTTCAAATTAAATAAAAATTAAAACATCCAAAATCACATAGGAAATTGTATGAAATGTGATCTTTCTGCCTAAGATTTTGCAAAATAGTGAGGAAGATAAAATATTGTGAAACTTGATAATCACTTGCAATTTTGGCTATTACATACATGATATACACTTATGTATATGATATACACTTATGTATATGTATGCATCATATAAGGTACTTCATGGTGATTTACTGAAATGGTAGGCATCACCAAACATAAGAAATTAATGTAGTGAGAACAGTGACAATAATTTAATATCTTATATAATATGTAGCTTGGTGTTGGATTTTTTTGTTCCCCTGTTTTAGAGGAGGAAAATAACTGTGCAGAATGGAATACTTGGTGGGTTTTTTTATTTGTTTAATTCAATACAAAATGACAACTTTTGCTTTATTCTCCATATGCATGCCCACACAAAGGTACAATATTTATTTTATTTATGTATCAGATTTAGAAACCATCTATGTCCCTCACAGAGATAATAACTTAGTACATTTGAATAAAATGCTTAAACTATTTTTCCTCTGGTTTTTTATAATTTTATAGATCCTAAACAACTAGCCTTTTTCTATGATATAGCTGAAGCGAGATAGAAGTATGAGACTCAGAAACTAATAATTGTACTGGATGTGTCTCTATCCTGTCCATGGTTAAAATTTGGGCACAGAGGGAGATCCATTTTGAATAATAGAATTGCAAAATAAGTGCTTCTGAAGGTATCTTCGCAATGCAAACACAAGATCCGCACAAGATCTCCAAACTTAATGATTTTAGAAAACTTATGTCCTCCTCCTTTCTCAGTATTAACTGAGTAATGTTTTTCTAACTTTGTAGATAAGCTTGAAGAGCTATTTATTTTTTTGTATTTTCTTTTCAAAATTCAATTAGGATAGTAATAATAGTGTTATTTTACTGGGCAGGAAGGACCAAATTGCCTCAGTTACAGGGATTATGTTAATATTTTCTTTCTTCCCCAAAAAGTTTTGCTAGGTTTCAACATACAACGGTGCAAACTCATTGCTTTGGTAAAGCAGTCAGGGATGAACAATGCAAAGATCCTTTTAAACTTGGAGGGAAAGACTTGAAATATCTCTATCAGGATATTAAAAAGGTAAATATGTTTTTGGTGAGCTATGATAAGCTCCAATAGATCATTCTTTAGATGGGACTTTATTGTCATAAAGCAAGGCTAGATTAGCAGATATAGACAGGTTTTGTTTGGATTTTTGCAGGAATTACGGGTTTCTACTACAGAGCTTAAAGAAATGTGTGACTACTACTTTGATGGTAAAGGGAAGGCCTTTCGGCCAATTATTGTGGCACTAATGGCCAGAGCATGCAATTTTCATCATAACAATTCTGGGTAAATATCTAATTTTTATTTTTGAATTATTACAGTTAAGGTTTGTTCCCATACAAAAGCAAGTAGCGGGAACAAGATTTAGCAGATATTCAAGCTTCTTGTATTTAATGGATGTCTCTTATTTAGAATAAGAGAAAATAATTTCTCACCATGTGAATACCCTAGACCAGTGGTAGGCAAACTTGGCTCTTTCACACCCTGTGGACTTCAACTCCCAGAATTCCTAAGACAGCTTATTTTTTAAATATAATTCTATACTTCCTCTTCCAAATTAAATATGAAATATTAATTTCATTATAAACTTCAATTGAACTCCAAACATTAATCATGAATACCATTTCATTATTATCAGGGCAACTGCTAGAAGATTAGCAAGCTGAAACATACCTATTTGCCGTGATGTAGAAGTGGATAATTTATTTAAAAACCGTTTATGTGAGGCAAGGTTGAGGAAAGTAGAAGAATAGAAAGTCAATCGATAAGGCCAATGGATAGGTTAAAAGAAAAGCTATGTATTATTGCAGAAGATAAATGGATATGGCAAGAATTTGCATGGTCTCCAAAATTTTTGAATCTGATTTGATATCACCTGTTTTTTTCTGTATTGTTCAAGCTATTCTGACAGGGTTGACATGCTACATTTTTCTTATCCTCTTTCCACATCTCAATCTTAGAGAAGTAAAGGCAAACCAGCGCTCCGTAGCATTAATTGCAGAAATGATCCATACCGCTACACTAGTTCATGATGATGTAATTGATGATGCTAATTCACGAAGAGGAAAAATTACCGTTAATCAAATCTGGGGGGAAAGGAAGGCAAGTATTTTTTCTTACCTATACAAAGTGTTGTTGAAGTGGGAATGTTACTTGATTTATCTGCATGACACAATATGGAGCAATACAGTACAAGAAAGATACAAAATATATGTACAAGAATGAGCCCAGAGAAAAATCAACAGTCAGTGGAACCACCTAAACTATCCCAGAAGGATTGTTGATAAATCCAGAAGTTGTTTACCACCTTCCCTAACTAGGAGCTCAGAAAGGAGCAAGATAACAACGGCTTGATTGAACGGTTTAGGGACAAAAGTGAAATAATTGAAGTAGATATTAATTTTTGTTTTTTAAAAAAGAAAATTAGTTCTTTCTGGATGCCCAACAGTTGCCATTAAGCTTTGTATATGCGGTTGAAACTCCCAGAAACTTGTTTCTAAGCTATGTGCAAATAATAGCTGTTGATAAAATAGTTTAATGTAAAGTAATCCTCTTTTGGCAGAAGATAAATGCGGAGCCTCAACCCTGCTCTTGAATTTTCCCAACAAAAAAGAACTAGGTGAAGTTCCTAGGGGTATAAAACAGTGTTTCTAAACCTTCGCAACTTTAAAATATATGGGCTTCAACTCCCATAATTCCTTTCTAATCTCTCATTGTCTTATCATTCTGGCTTACAGTTTATGAAAAGAAAATATTTTATTTAAGTGAGGAAAAAATATAAAATGTGTACAGTTCTTTGTAATTGCTTTTCTGATGTTGCCTTCCAGATTTATTTGTTGGTAGGTTCCCTGACTACTGTACAAGATTTTTTTTAAAATGGTATGCAAAGCTGTAAACTGAACAATGGTGCCAGCTACAGTTTTTTAAAATCAGTTATTCTTTTTCAGGCAGTCTTAGCTGGTGATTTCATCCTTTCTACGGCATCTTTAGTTTTAGCACGTATTGGGAACACAACAGTCCTTTCTCTAATAACGCAAGTGATTGAAGATCTGGTGCGTGGTAAGGCTTTTTAGCAACATAACTAGAAATAACTGCATTTTCCATTTCCTTAGCAATTAGTTGCTAACACTGTTAATCTTTTTTACCTTTTACAGGTGAATTTCTTCAGCTGGGTTCCAAAGAAAATGAAAATGAGAGATTTTCTCACTACCTCGAAAAAACTTTTAAGAAGACTGCAAGTCTTATAGCACACAGCTGTAAAGCAGTATGTACGTTCCATCTTTTCTGTTAATTTATCTTAATATATGGAGGAGAGACAGATTAGGAATTAGAAGACTGAACTTTTTTTTCAACAAGCTTATATAAAGGGCTTTGACAAAATGGCTGCAGTGGTATCTTTGGTTCATTTTCCAGAGAGAAAAATAAGACAGAAAATAACTTAACCAGTACATTAAACCTAATGAAAAAGTGGGAGCTTTATTCAAAACAAAAAACAGTTATGATGAACTTAGTTTTCTGCTTTATTTATCTATCTATCTATCTATCTATCTATCTATCTATCTATCTATCTATCTAATTGTTTGTTTGTTTGTTTGTTTGTTCGATTTATATGCCACCCTTCTCCGGAGAGTCAGGGCGGCTTACAATGAGTTAAGCAATAGCCTTCATACTTTTGTATATACCTGCTTAGTAGGGCTTTCGCCCCCCCCCAGCGATGTTCTTTTTTATACAAAGTCAGATGATGATGATGATGATGATGATTAATGTATTTAACTTCTATACCGCCCTTCTCCCGAAGGACTCAGGGCGGTGTACAGCCAATTAAAAATACAATATACAATTTAAAATAATATAAAAGAATTAAATAATTTGGCTCTAATTTAAAATCCCATCATAAAACAATTTACTAATTAAAGACAGTTCAAAAGGGGGATTAGGCCAGCCCAGCTTGGCAAAAAAGGTATGTTTTCAGGGCACGTCGAAACGCATAGAGGTCCGGGATCCCCCGTATCTCCGGGGGCAGGTCATTCC
>JANHZT010005631.1:46968-59099 GCA_032468215.1 Stegonotus admiraltiensis
AGAGGGAGATTTCTTTTTCTTCTTTTCCTCACCAAAAAAGGTAGGTGCGTCTTATACTCCGGTGCATCTTATACTCCAAAAAATATGGTAGTCTAGATATTCCTGTATAGAATCTGAATGTTCATGGAGAGCCAGTGTGGTGTAGTAATTAAGTACAGGACTAGAAAATAGGCCCAAATTCAAGACCATCTTTAGCCATGAAAATTCATAGGATAACTGGGCCAAGTCATTTTGTTTTAGCCCAGTCTTATTCAAAGGATTGTTGTATGGCAGCGGTGTCAAACTGGTGACCTGCAATTCGGATGCATCACACACAGGCCATGCCCCCCCCACGAAGGGGGAAAATGTTGCTGAGCTGCTGCCACCATCTGGAAACACTGAAGCCTTCGCTGCCGAGCAGCTGATTGGCGGTTGGATCAGCCTCCCAGAATACCGCCGATCAGCTGTTCTAGGCAGCGAGGATCTGCAGGGGTTGGTGGCGGCAGCAATTGGCGGCAATCCCCACCACCTAGAATATCTTATTGGTGGTATTCCAGGACGCCGATACAATCACCGACCAGCTGCTCACCAGCGAAGGCTCCAACATTCCCCCGCACTGGCAAACGGCAGCAGTGGTGACAGGCACCAAACACACCCACCCCGCCACAATAATCACTCTATAAGATGCATAGATATTTCCACCCACTTTTGGGGGGGGGGGGAGAAAGTGCATCTTATAGTGTGAAAAATACGGTAAGTTGTTTTTAGCTGTTGCAGGGATATGCATCTAGCAGAGTGTTTTTCAAACCTGGCAACTTTAAGATGTGTGGACTTCAACTCCCAGAATTCCTCATCTACCAAACTGGCTGATTAATTCTAGGAACTGAAGTCCACACATCTTAATGTTGCCAAGTTTGAAAAAACACTGATCTAACAGATGATCATGTTCAAAGTGGATCAAGTAAATATAGAGTCTTGGTAATTCATGCAAGCTTCTCTCAGCAGACTGCCAATTTTTATATTTAGTGAGTTAGGTATATCAGGTGTTTAAGACTCAAGGAACATTTTTTCTAAATCACAGCATCTGTGGTAGTATAAAGCACATTGGAGATAGGGAACTTTTCAAAGTACCTTAAATCTACGTTTACCGTAAAGTTATATGGATCTATTAAATGCAGTTCTAAAAAAGAGTCAACTAAACTCTCACAAAACCAATTGCAGAATGGGAAACAGCAGTTCACTAACTCCTCCTTTAATATTTTGATATTTTCTTAGAGCGGTGGCATACAGCAAACAAACTACCTCGCACAGCGTTATTGCCATGAGGCAGTGAAGGAGATTAGCAAGCTTCGACCATCTCCAGAAAGAGATGCTCTTATGCAGCTGGCAGAGATTGTCTTGTCTCGAGACAAATAACTCTCTTCTTCCTGATGATTCTGGCAGCTATTTTACCAGACTGTGCCTAAACTGTTTGAGAACATCTTGGCTTGCTTCTGGTGGAGTTCCCATTTTTTTTAAAAAAGTTTTCCTAGTTAAGTAACTAGGCTTATGAAATGCTTTTATTGAAGAAAGCCTTATGCAACGGTGAAACACAATCACTCTGTTAAATTGGTAGCAGCATGTCGTACCTATGTTTTTAATGAAGAGGTTTCTTGTTTTATGTGGGGATTTGTTTACACTGTTCACTATTGATGCTGAAGGCCACAAACAATAAAATACAATCAGTGTATTAAATTATTTCTGCAGTTCCTCGTGTGCTGGGAATATAACCAACTCCTTGGATAATTAAATTGCCTGTTGGAATTTCAAAGTACCCAGAAAATTAAAGAATGGTTTATTATAAAAGACTGTACATACTTGTTATAATTAAAACAGGTTATATACAAATCAAGAAGTGTTCCAATTTATAAAGGGAATACAAATATGTTTCATGGGTTGCTGTTTGATGTCAGAAATAACATGTTAACAATCAGGAAAAGGCAAATAAAGCAGTTAGGTTCATTTAAGGAACAACAAGGCAAGGGATCTTTCAATATTGAATGTTGATAGATAATATTATTGTTCTTGTATTTAGTACACTTGCTTATTGGTTATCTAATGCCCATTAGGACAGTGATTTAGCCCAAATAAATCTTTACTACACAAAGAAATAAATCCTTTTATGATTTAACTTGTGTACTAACCAAAACCAGAAATGTGACCTAATCTTGTGCTCAAACTGGAGATGTTCTATTGCTAAAAGCCAAATGGATGGCACAACAATACATATCTTTTTCTACATAAGCTGTTCTTGCTCTTTTAGTGGGATGCCTGACTAGAAACAGCATTACTATGGAAATACATCCCTGTTAAGCCCGCAAGAGCTGTATTCCTAGATAGGTGCTGCTTAAATATAGTGATGTGGGGGAAAAAATCAGTAGAGAGTCCTCCAGTGGTGAAAATTTTCTTTCAGCAGAGCAAGAAACTTACATAGTTTTAAATAGAAGAGTCACTTGGGATTGTTTGTTCACCCACCTTCTGCACATTCATTTATTTTTGCAATGTGTCATTAAAGCTCCTCTCTTAAGGCAATTCTACAGCAAAAGGCTGCTTGCTGCAGGAAAAGTACCATTGCAGCAAAAATTAAAAAGTGATTAAATATTTAATTCACCTATCCTGTGGTGCATCATCATTATAAACTTCACCATCCCTAGCCACACTCTGTTAGCTAAGAAGAGAAATATATTTCTGCTCTAAAACTGCTCCCAGATCACTGCAACCTGGTAAGTCACCTAAAAGAAAACTAATGGGCATTTTTGCAAGCTAGAACAACTTCGCTTTATTACTTTCTCCTATAAGCCTTTTATTGATGTGCTTTCTGTTTCCAGTAGTTGCTACTCAAAAGTCATGGGTAGTATCCTTTACTAATGAATAAGCCAAATAATAAGTGCAATCTGAATATATGGTAACCTGCAGAAGTGTACTTTTCCCTTTATTGGGGTGTTAAGGTTTTGAACCTGAAATTAAAAATAACCCTGTTGATATGGGGGAAATTTGGTAAGTCAACATGCTTCAATATTGCTTAGCAAGGCAAGCCAACAAAAGTAATGGACAAGACCTTTGGTTCATTTATGTATTTATGAATGGAAAAGTCAATGCAATTTTACTCATTAAAAACTCAGGTACAAATTACACACACATCATAAGACCACCCATCTTTGATTCACATGGACATATTCGATAAGAGACTCAAAGGACTCACTGGAATAGACTCTTAGTGAAAGAACTCCAGTAAAAGATTACAACAAATTGGAAGCATCTTGGATTTTCAGAAGAAAGTGTAATTCAATACATAAGTTTTTATGCATGCTTTTAAACAAATACTATATTTTGAGGATGAGCAATAGTCTAAATAAAGGTAAATGACCAGCATTATTAAACTTTTCAACCAGATTTAAAGTTAGCCTAACAGTTGTTAGTTTATCACGCTGTTGCACTGAGAAAAGAAAACAATGGCACGATTTGAATCTTGAGTCATTAAATAGTTTATACCCTACTTCCCCAGAATATTTAGGCTGGTCGTAGAAAACAACGCATAGGTAAATAAGCATAATCAGTAATAAACAGTTCAGTTATTTGCAAAACAGAATAGTTTTTTCTTGGAATGTTCTGTTTCCCCCTCTGAAATGGGCCAATCCAATCATTCTGTGGTTGTATGTTTCTGGAAGCGTATCTTCCAGAACACAAACTGATTTGTAGAACTCTTGTTTTAGAAGCACAAGAGTTTTAGAACACCATGACTCTCTTTCTGATCCCAAAAAAAGACTTCTGGAGAAACAACCTTCACCCAGAATGTTCAGACTGGGCCATTCTAGGGAAAATACCAAACTTCTGAGGAGAAACCATTCCATTCTGCACACCCCTAAAACATTGGTTTATTTTACAACTCCAGAAACAGATGCTTACAGATGAACATTCAATCATGCCATTTAAACAATATGGCCTGGAAAGGATGTGCACATTTTAAGGAGCATTAAGACAAGTGTTAATTTACCCTTTGTAGATCGTTATGGCATGACTGAAGGCAAAGCCTGGCCTGAAAAAAGAATTAATCTGCATAGTGCATGATTGATTCAACATAATTTCCAGGAAAGAGGCCAGTCACTCTGTTGCATACACCTTCATACCAACCATCATCATTCTTCTTTATCACATAAATGATTGCGCCCTCCATGAACGATAGCTCATCATCCTTGTCCTTTGTGTAGTCATATATGGCAACAACTAGAAAAATGGAAAGAGAGGTACCAATGAATTTTGTCACAAGTTGTTCTAAAATCACTTCTAGGGTTTTCATGTCTATTCAGATTTTTCGTTTTAGATTCATGTCTCTGTCTCTCCCTCCCTCCCATCCAGTGCTCTTTTTCTCTTTCTATTTTCCCCATAAATTATCTGTGTGAAGTGGTATGCACTGAAAAAGACGGACTGACCCGAAGTCACCCAGCTGGGTGGGACTAGAACTCTCCACTGTTTCGTAGTTTCTAGAATTAATCGTTAACCATATATCAATTTTATCTTGCAAGAACAAATTAAGTGGGTATGGGAGTTAGTCAGTACCAGATTGACTGAACAGATGAAATGACTATTTCTGCATTCTAGTACCCGTGTTCCCCTGAAAATAAGACCCTGTCTTATATTTTTTTGCAACAAAAAAGGTACCATGTCTTGTTTTTTGTGTGGGGAGGGGATTGTCTTCCACTGATTCACCTCACTTGCGCACGTCGCCCCAGCCTCCTTTTCACTGTCAGAAACCTTCAGGAACTTCTTCTGCGGCCGGCAAGGCTTTCCTGAAGGCCTCTGCAGCCGATAACAGAGCTCCAGATCGATCGATCCAGAGCTCTGTTATCAACTGCAGAGGTGTCTGCAGAAGAAATGGACCAGCAAGGCAGGTGTCGGGGTGTGCAGGCCTGGCTGCAACTGTAGTAGGGCAGCTCCACCACCCTAGCTTAATTTTTACCCATGCACCTTGGAGTGGGTGGGGTCTTAATTAGGGCTTATTTTGAGTTACGGCTTATATTGGGCGCACATGTAAAAATCAAACTAGGACTTGCTTTCAGGGTAGGTCGTATTTTCAGGGAAACACAGTAATAAAACTCACACTCTGCAGGCATGGTATCCCAAATCTAATACTTAAGATTTCAAATAAAATGAGCCTCAAGAGCTGGCTGGATCAAACATCCAAGGCCTTACAGTGATTTCTGCATTCTGGATACTCCATACCGAACTAGATAAACTAAGTGGGTAAAAGGAAGTTTCATGCTTCCTCAAATATATCCCTGTATTAGGAAAATAAAGTCCAATTACCACCACCCACAAAATTTGGCATGCTACCAATTCAATTCTCATTCTTGTTACAGACATACAATCCTTCAAATGATGGGACTTTACTTTACTTTGGTTACTTACCTCAAACCACAAATGTTGTTGTGTCAAAATTATATGTAGCCCAAAAATGTGAGTGAGCAGTGTATGATTTATTTGAAAAAATAAATATTTGTTACAAGAAGAGTGCAGAAGTTTTGCTTCCATTGCATATCAATTCAGAAATAGGATATTATATATTATTACTTTATTACTTATAAAATGAAGTGGCAAAAACAAGGCAATTCTAATTTGAGGGCTCTGATAAATTTTCAGATGCAAAGTATGTTGAGAATAGTTGAGCTAAATAAACGAAGCTATACATTTTTTTTTTAAAAAATGATTTAACAAGTCACAAAATCTGGATTCATACATCATGAATAAGCTAAATAAGCCTTCCCAAACTGGCACACTCTTTAAGTATTGGGGCTTTAACTCCCAGACTCATCCAGGTAGACGTATTTTGACAATTGTAATCCCATCACATTTAGAGGACACCATGTTGGGAAGGCTGTGCTGAACTGAAAATAAAACATTTGATGACTAATACAAAGTACACAGCAGCTAGCAATAGGGGAACATATCAACTATCAATGATATTTGTGGGTACATTCCTATCTTAGCACCACTTCTGCTACACAGGAAGTGTGTTCAGATTCCAAGGCTGGAAACAGGTTAATCAAAGGAAAAACTTTATACAACTGGTTACACAACTGGTGGAAATAAAGCTGAAAATCAAGGATAGAATCCAATACAGGTTTATATTTCCAATACTTACATTTCATTTCTAACTCATAAAATACATGGTTTCTATCAATATTAGTCAACATATGATGCAATCCAAGAACAACTGGAGGGCCATAGACTGCTCACTTAGTGTAATATTTCAGTACAATCAAGATCTTAACCTTTAGAAACAATTCCATAGATCTGGTTAGCATTAATTTCCTAATCTGCACAATTTTGGGAGGAAGGAATATTGCAACTCTTTTAAAAAAAATGGGATTTATGTCAAGTCATCCAGTTGGTGGTGTCATCTGAATGGGGTACACATGGCTTAAATCTCTCTAAGGAATCTGGAAAGGGATGTTTAGCACAAACCTATTCATCCTTTACCTTTCTCAATATAAGTTTTAGGTGCCCAGGCTGGATCACCATCAGCATAAGGATCATTATACTGCACTACTGCAGCTTCCTCATCTTCATAATCCACTGGTGGTGGTGGTGGAGGTGGTGGTGAGTCATCAAACATAGGCATCTCATCTGGAGGTGGTGGTGGAGGTGGAGTTGGACTGTCAGCAACTGGTGAATCAGTGAAAGAAGAATATTTGGTCAGATTTAGTTCAATCAGAAGTAAATCCATGATCAGAGTTCCACACCTATTACAGAAACTAATCACATGCACTAACAGTATCATGCATAGATTAGAGATGAATGCTTTATATGTTAAAATGCTATGACATACAACTTTGCAAGTTATTGGCAGCCACATAACTATAGATGCTAACTTCAAAGCAGATACTCCAGAGGCATAAGCTGATTACTAGCAGAAGTGAGATGTAGACCATCACTTTAATGATTCTCAAAGCATCATTGCTTCATGTTCAAGAGGCTGGTTTAACTGTTGCTGAATGCTGTAAGCCAAATGTCTTATTTTGTCAGTTTATGTTTGCCTTAGATGAACAAATATCCAGATGCAGAGGCAGTGCAAAGAACATCACTTCTAATGCAAGCAAAGTCTCCTTTTGATGCTGATGGGAGGAAAGAAAGCCTATTTTTAATCTGCATCACAAACATTCCTGTCTTGCAAGGACAGGAGAATCTGCCTCATGCTAACCTACACTATCCAGAGAATTTCATCAGCCTTTATTATCTAAATCCCTAACATGTCCGCAGTTGCAGCATCTTCAGTAACATCCTAAAATGTAGTAGGTGATAAGGCATATTCAAAAGAGGCTACTTAAAATCTCATTCATTAACTGTCCTATGTACAAATCCTGTAACTTAGGACACGCAGTGATAAATCCTAGAGGAGAAAAACAATTGCTATAACTTTTACCTAAAAGAGCATCATTCAGTAATAGCAAAGCTTTCTGAATACTACTCAACAGATGCAAATGGTATCTATATTTATCATTAGCACAAACAACCTCAGTGTAACTGGAAAAATGCATCACTTTGACTGAAGTATGTCTAAACTGGGGCACATCTTTCAAAATACTTAAGGTCCCCATATTTTTATGCTAATCATCAGCTTTATCACTTAAATGTAAACGGAGGAGAAAAATGATCAACAAGTCAAGGAACAGATTTCACATCCATTCAGTGATAAACCCATGTGCGCATTTAAAATTTTCCTTATGTTGTCCTTAATTTTTTTTAAAAGTATGCAAGTATGAGGTCATTACTGAATGGACGTGAAATCTGTTCCTTGACGGGGTTAGCCTAAAAGGCATAAACTTTGGCTCAATGCAGTTCAAATCTCTCCTTAAACATTATCAAGGGTTATTTTTCACAATACGGAACTCTCACATTTGCCCTCAGATTAAACTGGAGATCAATTTTCAAGCATTGAGCTGAGGTGGTGCAGTGGTTAGAGTGCAGCACTGCAGGCTACTTCAGCTGACTGCTAGCTGTGGTTTGGCAGTTCAAATCTCACCAGCTCAAGGTTGACTCAGCCTTCCATCCTTCCGAGGTCGGTAAAATGAGGACCCAGATTGTTGGGGAAAATATGCTGACTCTGTAAACCGCTTAGAGAGGGCTGTAAAGCACTATGAAGCAGTATATAAATCTAAGTGCTATTGCTATTGCTATTGCTATCTCTCTCTTTCATATCTATCTCTTAAGAAAATCTAGCAACTAAAGGTTCTTTTAAAAAACAATGTTGCTAAAGTATCATCATGTTAGTGAGTTTAGTCTTAAATTTTAAAAGTATAAATAAGGACTCAGACTATGTTCTTCAAAAAAAATCATTGTACATATACAACATGCATATGCATACACAAGCCCATCCTACTCATGCCAGCAGGAAGGGCCTACTTCAGGTCCCATTGGTTAAATAACTCCAACTATCCAGATCCAGAAGAGCCTTCTCTGCTGCAACATTGACCCTTTGGAACATCCTACCTTCTAGCTAAGCTCTGCCTCCACCCTCCTATCTTCCATGGGCACCTGAAGACCTTCTGTCAGTTGGCCAGGGGACCAAATGGTAGAATCCATGCTGAATGTGGCTGCTGGATTGATGGCAGACTCCACTTCCTTCCACCCCCCCACTCCCTTCTTTGCACTCTGCTCTCTATCCATCCATCTTTCATACTGATGTTTTCTCATACTGTTCTTTATTCATAGTTTACTTTATAATTCTATTACTTTGCTTCTGTTCTGTTTACACTTTCTTTTTCTTCTTTTTGATTATTGTAAGCAGCCTAGACTAGTGGCAAATAAATTTAATCAAGCAATCAAGCAATCAATAATAAAATAAATATAATGTGATTGATTGCTAATCACTTTCTGGATCAGACTTTTGGAATCTACTGTGTTGGATGGGAAATGATATTATGAACAATTAAGTTGTTTTTCCATCCTTCCTTTCTCTTGGAGTTGTTTTTTAAAGTAATGACTACGTATCAAGAATTTAAGACCTTTTCAGTTACAGCCCTTTTTTGTTGAATGTCTATTTTAATAGATCTGCCTTTTTATTGTAGTAGGACCTAAAATTCTTGATTTGGAGTGTAGACTTTGATCACTGGAATGTGTCTCATTATCATCTGTAAAGCATACTTGTTCATTTGGATGTATGAAATGCTTTGTCCTCTCCCTTTGTCTACACTTCTTTCTGGGAGGCATCATATTGGGTTATAGTGCTGACCTTCTACATCTGCTTCAAGTAGTCTACATAAAATTTCTTGCAAAGGGATGAGGCGTCATGATGGGAAGCCAATGCATTCAGTGTACCTGCAGTAGTGCCAGAGGCTCAGCATCTGCCCAATATGATGTATCTTAGAAAGAAACCCAGGAGGAACCATCCTTAGAAAAGAGAAGTGAGAAAAGGTGACGTTGGCAAGAGGACCTCCACTGTGGGCTGGTTGCCTGCAGTGGTGGTGGTGATTATTTTTCAATGAAATAATACAACTTCTTGACGATGTATTGGTATGTTATTATTATTTACTACTATAATATTTCATATATTGCAGAGGTAACTTGATCAGTTATCATCAGAATTCTTAGAACCAGTTGTGTCTTAGTTTAGAGAGTGCCCATAACTGTTCCTTACTAACAAATCCTGGCTCTACTTTTTCACATATACTAATGAAGGTGGATCTAACACAATCGGTCCATTCCAGAATCCAAACCTGATAATTGGACTATGATAAACGAATAGGATCATATGTTTTCAACACAGTGTAATATGCCAATAGGCACAATATTCTGAGAGGGTCTCCTACCTTAAGGTCCACAGACCTAGAAACTGTTCTACCAAAAATACCATGTTTCCCTGAAAATAAGACTAGGTCTTATATTAATTTTTGCTCCAAAAGATGCACTAGGGCTTATTTTCCAGTTAGGTCTTATTTTCAGGAAAATAAAAGTACTAAATCTGTCCTTCTAGCTGATGATCTTAACTGGAGATTAATTTTGGGGTAGGGCTGTATAAGTAGGGTATAAGCCCTACTTATATTATGAGTATCCTGAAAAACCATGCTAGGGTTTATTTTCCAGTTGGGTCTTATTTTCAGGGAAACACAGTATATGTTCTTATATTTTATAAATATATATACTCTTAGTGGATTGTATCTTTGATTTATTGGCCAAGCCCAGCTGTCCTGTACATAAAAGCCAAGCAGTTCATTGATTTAATCCAGTAGAAAACAATACAATGGCTTGAACAGAAAGTATTTTCATTCCAGAGTTGTTTAGCTTGAGATAAGTTAGAAAAGATCTAGCATTCAGTTCTTATTTCAACTAATTTTTTTCCACAAAAGAGCTTCTTACCTGAAAACATTTCATAGATACAATAATATTGCGTGTTTCCTGTACTTAAAAGTATTCACATCTGATATTAACCTACTAGAAAAACTTAAAATTTATCCCACAACCAAACACCCCAAAGTGCTGCAAATAATTGGGAAATTTTTGGAGAATTTGGAATTTGGATAGTAAGAAGCAGAATGAAGAACAATAGAAAGAAGTCCCACTCAGCAAGCTCAAGTCCATTAGTAGCACCAGATACAGCTCAGAATAACCCAAAGTACAGGACTAGAACACCAGGGCAAGAATTGCTTAAGATGTATGAAACATCAATCTTTGCTATACTACCACTATCAAGAAAATTAATACAGAATTATCTTCATTATCAAATTACAACCAGTCTTTATTATTTTTCAGAAAATGAGATTAGAATACTATATTCAGGATCCCATAAAAGCAGGAAAAGCTTCAGACAATCTTAAAATAAAGGGTACTGACATGTTCCTAAGGACAACAGCAACTTTAAAATCTAGATAAGATCCAGTTTCCTGAAAATGTGTATTTTGGTCCCACAGAAACAAAGAGATTGATGATAAAAGTAATACTTTTGTCAACAGAATTTACTGACATTGGAAAGATGAAAGGAATGCTGTTTTACTATCTCTATCTTTACTACATCCAACTGTGTTCAACTATGCACTCTATAAAAAAAGCAATTCCTTAAATTGGTCCTGAATCTCCTTAAATTTAAAAAAGGAGTCACCAAATCCTACCATTCCAAGTAGGAGGAAAAAAATCTCTTTATTTTTTATAAGATAATTGGTTTTATACAATTGTAGCATGTCTGCTTTTGTTTCAAGGAAAACCCTTCAAGAAATGTAGTCTATCCTTGTTTAGGAACTGTAGTAATTCTTAAGGATTTTGGCTGCTCTTTTCCAGCTATGCAATATAAAACATATGCACAGAGCCTAACTGTAAACAAGAAAGCAGTGTCTAGTTTAAATGTGTTGCAGGACACCAAAAAAGATGCCAGTATTATCTCTACAACAGTTAACTCTGAATCTGATTCAAAGTACAGGAGCAGAGGTTCTCCCAGGGTCAAAATTGGGTATGGCCCCTATAATCCTTCCAGAAATTGCTGCCAAACTTAGCATGCAGCTGCCCTCTTCTATCAGTCCTATTTAATTTTGACGTAAGTTTATATATAAGTATGATTTTTAAGATGTCATTTCTGTTTTGGACCCATTCTTCCGTTATCACTTCCCGCCAGATTTAAAGTGCAGCCATTTAAGGACCAACTGATACCCTCAGTCCAAGAAAGGTTAACTTGTTTTCACATTTTCAATGATGTCCTGAATTGCCTGACATAATTTTTATACAGGAAAGACAGATAAAAGTCCATTAAACATTATTGGCACTGTGTCTTCCTGGGCCACGTAATCCTCTGTGTTAATGTGTCCAATTTGATACACATGCTGTCAGCCATATAGTATCTTGTAGGGAGATGTTATTTGAACATACTTAGCATCCCACTTAGATTGATCCTAAAATGGTTTAAACCAGCAGCCCCCAATTTTTTGGGCTCTAGGGACTGGTTCAGTGGTGGGTTTCAAAAAATGTTACTACCAGTTCCGTAGGTGTGTCTTGGTGGGTGTGGCATGACTTGGTGAGTGTAGCTTGGTGGGCATAGCAGGGGAAGGATATTGTTCATTTGGAACAATATTCCAATGGTCCATTCCCTACCCACTCCTAGGGGAAGGATATTGCAAAATCTCCATTTCCAC